>JAFEMH010006086.1:0-136225 GCA_022495995.1 Adenophora triphylla var. japonica
GCCCTTTGGCCTTTATGAATGAAATGTAATGCCTTTTGATATTAAAAATGCTCCATACGGAATTTCAAAATATTATAAGTAATCTATTTTGTCACCATTCAGAATTTATCATTGTTTATATTGATTATGTACTAGTTTTCTCTAATAATACTGATCTAGTGCATTTCCAAACACTTATAAACATTCTTTCATATAGAACAAACATAATGGATTAATAATTTGAAAGAAAATGCAATTATTTTAAACAAAAGTAAAATTTATTGGTCATGAAATAGAAGAAGGGTCCTACTTACCAGTGTGAGTCAATTGAATTTTCTTCAGAATTTCTAGTGAAATTAAAGAAAAAAAGCAATTCTGAGGATTTTTAGAAAGTCTTAATTATATAGTATAATTTTATAAGAGATTTGAAATTTGTTGATAGTAGTCCGTATATGATTGTCTTTAAAAGAATCCTCTTGTATTGGGGATAGACCATACTAATGCGGTTAAGAATTAATAAAAGTAAAAGTAAAAAAGATATCTTGCTTATCGTGCTTAGCAAACGAACAATGGAAAAAAATTGTAGAAACAAATGCTTGAGATATTGGCCATGGTGAAATTCTTAAACAATTTAATAATTCAAAAAATAGGAAGAACTAGTAAGATTTACTTAATGGAAATGGGATGATTCACGGAAAAATTGTTCTACAATTAAAAAAGAAATGTTATCGGTCTAGTAAATATGTATATCTAAATTTCAAGAATATCTTTTAAATCAAGAATTTATATTAAGCAATAGATTGTAAACGGCAAAAGAAGTCTTAAAAAGATTTAAAATTTAGTATCAAAACAAATATTCTTGCCGGATGACAAGCTATTCTACTATTTTTTTAAATTTTCATATGTGAATATATAAAAGGTGAATCAAATTCACTTCTTGATTTCTTAACAAAGAGAGTTTTTACGGGGATCTCACGTAATGTATGGGAGAACTTATAGTTCTCAAGGCGAGAGAGTAGGGAAGAGACTCCTACACCCAAAGAGGAGGAAGAAGTTACCTATATGGAGGAAGATGTTATCGAAATTATACATTTTCTACAATCTTATCCTTATACGGGAAATTCGAGAAAACAAATAATACATGTTTCTTTATTTAATCCTCGAAAGGATGGCAAGAGATGTCTTATTAAAGAATACAATCATCAAATGACAGAAAAATCTTTTAGAGAACCCATTATTTGCCTTGAGCCAAGTGATAAAAAATGGGTTGGTCCCACAATATCTTATATTGCCAATAAATATTTTGAACAAAGAGTTAATTTCTCAATAAAAAGGAAAGAAAAATAGAGCTTCCTATGAAATTATTCTCGAAAAAGAAACATGATAAGTTTATTTTGATCCATAGATTTAGAAATAATGAAAGCGGTTCAAGAAGAAATTCCAAAGTGCTTATGCCTTTTCAAAAGCAAAAATTATGAAAATCTTAAATACTGGTGATTGGGAGAACTTGAACCCAAATCGGTTAAGACATTATTTTTCAAATCACGATCACCAATTTTTATTATAATTGCGAATTCTGAAGATTCCTATATGTCATTGGCTAAATGTCTTTTTATATCCAAAATTTCTCAAATAAGCACACAGGTACATGGTTTTTATGTTTTGATAAAAAGAAATTTTTATATGATGAAATTCTAAGTTGGTTCTTTGTAAACTGGCAAAAAATTGGACCTGAGTAAGATTTTTTCTTTCCTAGAGAAATAAACTCACTGTTTAAAGAATATTGTGTCGATCATCCATTCCTCAATGGAGAAAAGATAAATCCTACATTCAAAAGTAAAGATCAAATGATATTCATGATGGAATTTCATATTCCCTGGATTTGGTCATGGTGTTACACCTATAATTATGATGATTTAGATATTTTATGTATCATAAGAACATATTCCTACAATTGGTGGAATAAATTTGATATTATCGAATCTCTAAAATAAATGAATAAAGTATGTGCTCAGCTCAATGAGGAATCAAAAGAAGCAGCTAAAAACAAAGGGAAATAAAAAGAAGATGACATGAAGGATCCAATGGAGATGATAAAAACAACAATACTATTGGCAAACCCTGGAATGTCTCAAGAAAAATTTGATGCTTGTATTAAGGATAAGTTGGCAAATTTTATTAGCTCTATCTTTAAAGAAAAAGGGGGAGATAATGCATAAATGTCATCCACTCAAAGCATGGGAGATGAAAATGAAGACAAGGAAAATTACACGGGATGATACCATACTCTCAAAAGACCACTTCATACGGAGGATAATGAAATGCACAAAGAATCTCAAAAAGAAGAAAAACACATTTCAAGTGCGAGACATGAAGAATCTCAAAAAAGAAAAAGACATTTCAAGTGGGAAACATTATCATGAAAAGATTAATAAAAGACTTAAAGTAAGGAGAAACACAAAACAAAAAGGAAGAAAATACATAAAGGTGATGGACATTATTTCTCAAAGAGAGAAAAATGAAGATGATAAGCCTATAAACGGGAGGCTTCAAAACGGGAAGAGGCACCTTGAAAAATTACAAGTCTCATGTGTTGAGAAAGTCTACCAAAAAACTTAAAGATTTTTAGTTTTTATTTTGCTTTCCTTGGAATGAAGAGGAAGAATAAGTGTAACGACCCTAACCCTAGGCTTCTATTTTAGTATCATATTATATACCTTTTATATTAATTGTTGACTTTAGGTGCTTTTAATATTATTAATAATATTATGTGTTCATTTTATATCCTTGACTTCTTATATTAGGATGAAACGATTGGAAAATAAAATAATGTTCTTGGGAGAAGTATAATAATAAAAATGGACAAATAAATAAAATGTGAGTAGTTAGGTTTTCTTATGTAAAAGAAGAAAGTAAAGGGTTTGAGTGTAGATTTGTGAAAGCCTCAATTAATTGGGAATGGGGGGGGGGGCATACCCTTGTATCCCTCCCCATACCTCTTCATACCTTTTTCCCTCACCCTTCATTATTAACCTCCCCATCTCTTATTCTTCATCTTCCCCCTTCCAATAATATCCATGGGAACTCCTTCCTAAAGGCCATCTCTTCCAAGCTACTTGCAAGCTCAATCCTCCTCCATTTTCCAATTCGGGTGTACATTTGTGTTCGGGACGACTAGGGGAGCTTATCAAGCTAAGAAGATCCTTAATCCATATAATATTGCTAAGTAAGTTATTATGACTTCCTTCTTATAATTATCATTTTATGTGCTAATGAATGCTTTGATGAAAGAAAAAGGATTTTGGATATATTAAATAATGTTAATTGGGTAAAATGGATTATTAAGGTTGAATTGATTTTAGTTATGAAATGGGGGCCTAAGTTGAAAGAATGAGGGTATAATGGGAGTAAAATGTTAATGATTTGAATGGGGTTATTATGATCTTCCCTTCTATTTTATGTTCATGAATTATTTGGTGTTGTTATTATTATTAAAATGGTTATTTGATGCTTTGGAAAACTTCTTGGAGTTGAGAAATTGGTTAATGTTATAGTATGATGTGGTGGGTTAAGGAAGAGGATCAAGAGTGTAAGAAGATGGGTTGAGTTAGATTAAGAAGGTTAAACTTGAAATGTGGTAGTGAAATGGGTGGAGAAGTTAGTAGTAAATGATCTAGGGTTATATTATTTGGGGTTTAAATGATTTAGATTGAGGTTTGTAAAGTTAGAAGATCCTTTTGGTATTTATAAAAATAAGAAAGATTATAAAAGGGACAAAAAGTATTTGTGAAATGAGATTTGAAATGTGAGTATTGCTGGAAAGGGCCTTGGGCGGTCGCCACATGGGGCTTGAGGCGACCATGAGACCAGCCTTTGGGTTCCTTTTACTCCTTCTTGGGCGGTCGCCCAAGAAGGCTTGTGCGGTCGCCCAACCCATCAGAGCCTTGAACCTTTTTAAACTTGACTTGGGCGGTCGCCCATGTCACCAGAATCTCCCCAGTTCCTTTCTTCCTGATTTTCACCAACAACCACTTAGCTTGGTTCCTAACTATTTCTAAGTAGTGGAACCTAATCTACCCCGGATACAAACTAATCCTTTTTAACCTAGTTTAAGTGGAATACTTTGGCTAGGCCAGGATGTCTTATTTGATCAAATGGAATATTGGGAGTAGATTGAATATTGTCCGGAAGAGGATTGTTAAGCTTGATTTGTACTTCACCAAAGTGGTTCAACTTGGGAAGTAGATTTTGAACTTTTATTTAATTTATCCGAGGTTGTGTAATGATTATGTAGGAATGGTTTATGATACATAGTGGCCTTACTTGCTCCCATACCTTTGGTGATTAGTTTGAATAGTGTAGAGGCTATGAGTACACTATTGCGTAGTAAGGATTGTATATGTATTTCATCGTTGTACTGTATCCCAATTGTGGATTATCTGGCTTGTTGATTATATTGTACCCCAAGAGGGGATTATTTGGTATTGTTATACTGTATCCCAAGTGAGGATTTTTTGGTATATGGTTGTATTGTATCCCAATTGTGGATTATCTGGCATGTTGATTTTATTGTATCCCGGTGTGGATTATGTGGTTATATGGATACCTTACTTGAGTTCATATTCATTGATGGATTATGCATAGTGTATTAAATGAATGTTGCACTATGGTATTGATTTAACATGAGTATAATTTACCAGGTTGTTATATTATTATCCCTTTTGTGGATTTAATTCAAGTAACTATTATGTGCTTGGATATTACATGTGATCAGGGGGTATAATGGAATTCAATCAATTATTGATTTGTTCTATAAGTGATTGAAGGTTCATTATACCTGTGACCTCACCCCTCTGTGGCCACAGAGTGGGCGTGCTAGCGACTGTATTGAGCCAGAAGCCTTACAGACCGCTGCGATTTGGTGATTGGGTGGAATGCTTCTGTATTAAGCCAAAAGCTTTATAGTAGCGCTGATATTATATGATACTCTGAATAAGGGTCATATAAGTATCCTATTTTCATATATGGATCTCTGGGGTATGAGACCTATAAGCGGTGAAGGTGCATGGGGGCAATTCACCAAAGAGTGGAGTTTTACTCCCACGTTGTACGACTTATTGTCAGACGGGAAAGATAAAATGAGGTAACGTAAGGTGTTTACCGCTTTAATAATGTGCTATGTGTTACCATGCTATGTGTTGCATATTGTTTGGCATCTTGCTGCATTCATAATAGCTTATTGAGATTTATTATCACCCTTTCCCTTTTACTGTTTTAGATTGTGCTAAGACAGGTGACCTGAACCAGCGAGGCCGGGGAAAGAGTTTGGACTCTTGCTTTTGGGACTTGTCAGGATAGGTATATGAGTAGGTTGTAGGGAGTCCTATTTAAGCACTACTCTTTTATAAGTTGTATGGAAAACTCTTTTGTTAAACAATGTTAATCAAGGTTTTCAATGTAATTAATCAGGTTATGGTTTATTGAACTATTTGTTGAAATTCCTCCGAGTGGAGATATTATCAGTTGACTTTATTTTGAAAGTTTGAGAATTGGTTTTCCTTTAAAGTGAAATAAAAGTTTTAAAAATTTAAGATGGGTTTTCCTAGTTTGAGCTCCTCAAGCTCGGGATACGCGTTAGGTCTCGGGTTGGGGTGCTCACAGTTGGTATCAGAGCTTAGTTTAGAGGTCAAGGGTAGATGTCTAAACTAAGGGGAAATGTGTGGTAATTAACGTCGAGTGTTTAATGCAGGAGTTTGTTCTAATGGCCGGAAGCATTAATGATCAGCGAAAGGTTCTAGGAAATGAAGGAGATATGGGTATAGGTGGAATACAGAATGAATAGATGATGAAATTATTCAGGATGTTCGTACCGAATATGGAGACTAGAGGATCAGTTCCGAATCAACCTGAGGAATGTCAAAGTGATGAATTGGAAAGGTTTGTGAAGATGAATCCACCGAGTTTTAATGGAGATCCGGATCCGTTAAGGGCAGAAAAATGGTTAGCAGAAATGAATAGGATTTTTGAGGTTATAGAAAGTCCCAACGAAGAGAAAGTTAGGTATGCCGTTTTCAAACTTGAAGGTCCAGCTGATCAGTGGTGGCAGATTTTGAAGGGAAATTGGGAGCGGGATCATACACCCCAGACTTGGGATAATTTCACTCAGCAGTTCGAGGATTATTTCATTTAAATGGTTACAAGGGATAAGAAGGAGATTGAATTCTTAGGACTAAAACAAGGGAACATGACGGTGAATCAGTATTCAGTCCGGTTTGAAGAATTAGCTAGGTGTTGCCCTCATTTGGTATCGCATGAAGCGAGAAGAGTTCATAGGTTTGTAAAAGGTTTGAGGATTCAGTTTAGGAAGAAATTAGAGATTGATAGCTTCACCAATTACCAGACAGCCATAGATAGAGCATATAAGATCGAGAATAGCATTGAGGAAAATAGAGGAAAATCGGAAGGTGGGATTAGAAATAAGCCAAAGTATCTAGGACAAAGATCCAAAATCACTAGAGGACAACCAAGGACTTCAACTTCAGGGAGTATGAGAGGGGAGCTTGTTGTAGCTTCTTCGTCTAGGCCAATATCCAAACAGTATGGGATGAAATGTAATTTTTGCAAGAAGATTGGACATACCGAAGATCAGTGTTGGAGTAAGCAAGGCAAGTGTATCAAGTGTGGAGAGATGGGACACTTTAGGAGGAATTGCCCAAGGTTGCAGCAGGAGCGAGCTTCAGGCAGCAGTCAGCAAGGTGGACAACAAAGAGGTGGTACCAAAAGAGATAACAAAGGGGAACCGAAAGAGAAGGTCTGTGGTCGAGTGTGTGTTTCGGGTCCAGGAGAGATAGACCCCTCAGAGGTCACTAGAGGTATATTACCTGTCTCAGAAGTTAGGGGTCATATTTTATAGATCCTGTTTCATATCATTTATGTTTGGCATCACATTTTGCTTCTATGTGGCATACATTGCTCGAGATTTTGTTTTATTGTTAGAGGATTCTGCTCTTATGAGAGGATACCTCGAATCTTCTTTGGTTTACCACGATGGTGATGTGGTTATAGTTGGACATGTATTGCCAGTTGATTTGGTATGATTACTAAATTGTGATTTTGAGATATACTTGACCTGGATGATTAAGTAGTTGTTGTGCATTGGTAGACTATCATAAGAAGTGAGTCTTCTTTTCTATGCCTAATTTGAGTATATTGGTATTTGATATAGATAAACCTGTATATGGTATTTTGTTATATATACGTTAAAGCCAGAAAGTTTTGGTTAAAAGTGTGAAGGGTATTTGGTATGTGTTAGACTTGCATAAGAAGTCTTTCCAGAAATTTTTCGTGCTAGTTATGAGTAGATGGTAATTGTGTTTCCATCAAGGTATTTCATGTGTTGATTCTAAATATGATAATCAGAATTGTAATCCTTATCTTGACGGCTTTATGGTAGTTATGATTGATAACCTCTTTGGTTATTTAAAGTTACGAGAGAATCATGAAGATAATTTGTGAGTTGTGTTATTTACCTTTAGTGGGAATTCATCGTTTGAGAAGTTTAGCAAATGTGAGTTGGCTCGCAAGGATTTTATATTTTGGGTTATATAGTCTTAAGCTTGAAGGTTACCATGGATCTTGCGAGGATTTAATCTGTGATCTTTGGATTGGCAAGTTCTATCGAAGGAATTTTTAAGGAGTTCTTGAAAATTGAAAAAGCGTTGCTTTAGTTAACTCTAGAGGATGTATAAATGGTGTAGGATATAATAAGGGTGAATCATATTGTTTGAGATGGAGAATAGATTGGCTATAGATCCGATCCTTACCTTACCTAGTGGATGCGAGGACTTTGTGAAATTTTAAGTGTGTATTAAAAGAAGATTAGGTTGTGATATGATGCAAAATGGGGAAGTGATAGCGTATGCTTCGAGGAAGTTAACTTAGATAAAGCGGAATTTTCTATCCTCTATTCGGAAGTGGCTGTAATTATTTTGCGTTATTTAAGTGGAAACCTTATCTTTTTGAAGTTCCATTTGAGATTTGTTACTAATCCTAAGAGTTTGAATAATTAAAATAGTTACTCGAAAGGGAGAGATTAGAGGACTATCCAGATTCTTGAAAAATAGGTGGTGTATTGTATTATAGACTTCCTTTCAACTTGAGGAGTTTAATTAACCTTAGCGAGTTGTGTATAATAGCAGTTTTAGTTTATCATTGAAAGTAGTACTGTGTGAATCTTGTTATGGAAAAAAATCAATTGCACGATCCCTCGTTTGTATGGATTTCTCTCACTAATGATGATTAGACGAATTGGACTTATGCGGGAGAACCATTGGGAGTTATTAGAATTATAGATTAGGGAATTGAAATTCTAGGGTATTCAGGTTGTGAAAATGTATAGACAAATCATGTCGTTAAGGAAACTATTTGGAAATTGTAATTTGAAATGCGTGAGAGGTAACCTTTGTTATTGGTCCTTAAGGTAAGCCAGTTTAAAATTCGGGACGAATTTTCTTTAAGGGGGAGTGAATGTAACGACCCTAACCCTAGGCACCTATTTTAGTATCATATTATATACCTTTTATATTAATTGTTGACTTTAGGTGCTTTTAATATTATTGATAATATTATGTGTTCATTTTATATCCTTGACTTCTTATATTAGGATGAAACGATTGGAAAATAAAATAATTAATGTTCTTGGGAGAAGTATAATAATAAAAATGGACAAATAAATAAAATGTGAGTAGTTAGGTTTTCTTATGTAAAGGAAGAAAGTAAAGGGTTTGAGTGTAGATTTGTGAAAGCCTCAATTAATTGGGAATTGGGGGGGGGGGGCATACCCTTGAATCCCTCCCCATACCTCTTCATACCTTTTTCCCTCACCCTTCATTATTAACCTCCCCATCTCTTATTCTTCATCTTCCCCCTTCCAAAAATATCCATGGGAACTCCTTCCTAAAGGCCATCTCTTCCAAGCTACTTGCAACCTCAATCCTCCTCCATTTTCCAATCCGGGTGTACATTTGTGTTCGGGATGACTAGGAGAGCTTATCAAGCTAAGAAGATCCTTAATCCATCTCATATTGCTAAGTAAGTTATTATGACTTCCTTCTTATAATTGCCATTTTATGTGCTAATGAATGCTTTGATGAAAGAAAAAGGATTTTGGATATATTAAATAATGTTAATTGGGTAAAATGGATTATTAAGGTTGAATTGATTTTAGTTATGAAATGGGGGCCTAAGTTGAAAGAATGAGGGTATAATGGGAGTAAAATGTTAATGATTTGAATGGGGTTATTATGATCTTCCCTTCTATTTTATGTTCATGAATTATTTGGTGTTGTTATTATTATTAAAATGATTATTTGATGCTTTGGAAAACTTCTTGGAGTTGAGAAATTGGTTAATGTTATAGTATGATGTGGTGGGTTAAGGAAGAGGATCAAGAGTGTAAGAAGATGGGTTGAGTTAGATTAAGAAGGTTAAACTTGAAATGTGGTAGTGAAATGGGTGGAGAAGTTAGTAGTAAATTATCTAGGGTTATATTATTTGGGGTTTAAATGATTTAGATTGAGGTTTGTAAAGTTAGAAGATCCTTTTGGTATTTATAAAAATAAGAAAGATTATAAAAGGGACAAAGAGTATTTGTGAAAAGAGATTTGAAATGTGAGTATTGCTGGAAAGGGCCTTGGGCGGTCGCCCATAGGGGGCTTGAGCGGCCGCCCATGAGACCAGCCTTTGGGTTCCTTTTACTCCTTCTTGGGCGGTCGCCCAAGAAGGCTTGTGCGGTCGCCCAGCCCATCAGAGCCTTGAACCTTTTTAAACTTGACTTGGGCGGTCGCCCATGGTGACTTGGGCGGTCGCCCATGTCACCAGAATCTCCCCAGTTCCTTTCTTGCTAATTTTCACCAACAACCACTTAGCTTGGTTCCTAACTATTTCTAAGAAGTGGAACCTAATCTACCCCGGATACAAACTAATCCTTTTTAACCTAGTTTAAGTGGAATATTTTGGCTAGGCCAGGATGTCTTATTTGATCAAATGGAATATTGGGAGTAGATTGAATATTGTCCGGAAGAGGATTGTTAAGCTTGATTTGTACTTTACCAAAGTGGTTCAACTTGGGAAGTAGATTTTGAAATTTTATTAAAGTTATCCGAGGTTGTGTAATGATTATGTAGGAATGGTTTATGATACATAGTGGCCTTACTTGCTCCCATACCTTTGGTGATTAGTTTGAATAGTGTAGAGGCTATAAGTACACTATTGCGTAGTAAGGATTGTATATGTATTTCATCGTTGTACTGTATCCCAATTGTGGATTATCTGGCTTGTTGATTATATTGTACCCCAAGAGGGGATTATTTGGTATTGTTATACTGTATCCTAAGTGAGGATTTTTTGGTATATGGTTGTATTGTATCCCAATTGTGGATTGTCTGGCATGTTGATTTTATTGTATCCCGGTGTGGATTATGTGGTTATATGGATACCTTACTTGAGTTCATATTCATTGATGGATTATGCATAGTGTATTAAATGAATGTTGCACTATGGTATTGATTTAACATGAGTTTAATTTACCATGTTGTTATATTATTATCCCTTTTGTGGATTTAATTCAAGTAACTATTATGTGCTTGGATATTACATGTGATCAGGGGGTATAATGGAATTCAATCAATTATTGATTTATTCTATAAGTGATTGAAGGTTCATTATACCTGTGACCTCACCCCTCTGTGGCCATAGAGTGGGCGTGCTAGCGACTGTATTGAGCCAGAAGCCTTACAGACCGCTGCGATTTGGTGATTGGGTGGAATGCTTCTGTATTAAGCCAAAAGCTTTACAGTAGCGCTGATATTATATGATACTCTGAATAAGGGTCATATAAGTATCCTATTTTCTTATATGGATCTCTAGGGTATGAGACCTATAAGCGGTGAAGGAGCATGGGGGCAATTCACCAAAGAGTGGAGTTTTACTCCCACGTTGTACGACTTATTGTCAGACGGGAAAGGTAAAATGAGGTAACGTAAGGTGTTTACCGCTTTAATAATGTGCTATGTGTTACCATGCTATGTGTTGCATATTGTTTGGCATCTTGCTGCATTCATAATAGCTTATTGAGATTTATTCTCACCCCTTCCCTTTTGCTGTTTTAGATTGTGCTGAGACAGGTGACCTGAACCAGCGAGGCCGGGGAAAGAGTTTGGACTCTTGCTTTTGGGACTTGTCAGGATAGGTATATGAGTAGGTTGTAGGGAGTCCTATTTAAGCACTACTCTTTTATAAGTTGTATGGAAAACTCTTTTGTTAAACAATGTTAATCAAGGTTTTCAATGTAATTAATCAGGTTATGGTTTATTGAACTATTTGTTGAAATTCCTCCGAGTGGAGATATTATCAGTTGACTTTATTTTGAAAGTTTGAGAATTGATTTTCCTTTAAAGTGAAATAAAAGTTTTAAAAATTTAAGATGGATTTTCCTAGTTTGAGCTCCTCAAGCTCGGGATACGCGTTAGGTCCCGGGTTGGGGTGCTCACAATAAGAATCCATTGTGGATTCGGATTGTAAGTATTTATTTCCGTCTTTTATTTCATTTTTTTGTGTTATGTAAAATATTGTGTTGAAATATATGTTTGTAAACTATTATTTGAAATTATAAGATTGTGTTTTAAATATTATTATTCTTTGATAGTATATATATATATATATATATATAAATATATATATATATATATATATATATATATATATATATATATATATACATATGTATGTATATACATACATATATATATATATATACATATATATATATATATATATATATATATATATATATATATATATATATATATATTGTTAGTATAATATTGTTTGATAGTATATATTGTTAGTTTAATATGAGTTGGTCTTACAAAAAACGCATTTTTTTCTAAGCTTAGGAAAAACGTGTTTTACACTGGCACTTAATTACACTGACATTGGCACTTTTTTACACTGACACTTTGTTGCACATGCACTGACACTTAATATACATGCACTGGCACTTTTTTACACTGACATTTTGTTACAGTAACAATGGCGCTTTATTACACTAACACTGTCACTTTTTACACTGGCACTTAATATACATTCACTGGCACTTTGTTACACTAACATTGACACTTTGTTAAACTGGCACTGACACTTTTTAGACTGACACTTTGTTACACATGCACTGGCAATTTGTTAAACTGGCACTGTCACTTTTTTACACTGGCACTTTGTTACACATACACTTTGTCACACTGGCACTTAGTTAAACTGGGACTGGCACAAACGGGGAAAACAAAACACGTTTTTACTAAGATTAAGGAAAAACGCATTTTTTAAAAGATTGTGGCGTTTAATATATATTTGGTTAGTCTAGACATGTCCAAACGATTTCGGTTCCGGTTCCCGGTTCCGGAATCGCCGGTTCCCGGTTCCCAAATAGCCGGAACCGTATTCGAACCATATTAATCCGGTTCCCGGTTTCCGATTCTATCCGCCGGTTCCGGTTCCGATTCCAACGGTTCCACCGGTTCCATCACCATCTAATTTTTTTTTTTAATTTAAACCTCTTAAGAAAGTAAAGACGCTAACTAATCTGTTTTTTTTTTCACTTGGGGAGTATGTTTTTAGAAAGAAAGAGAAGTGGACAAAATTTGGTTAATATATTATTAAAGATAGAATAAAAATTCTAACAATATTTTTAGGAAAAAAAAGGGTAGACACCCTTATAATTTTATTAATATAATTGAAAATATTACAATGAGGGGGACAACCAAGTCTTTCCCTTTTATAATTCAAGGATAGACAAAAGGAGCCTATACCTCTATAGTCTATATTACAACATTTATCTAAATTTTAGTCTAATTTAAATAAAAAAACACCACACTACAAGTATAAATACTAAATAAATGCTAAATATTACATTTAACTTACCTTGATCAATCGCCGGTTCCCGGTTCCCGATTTCGCCGGTTCCTCAGTTCCCAATATGGTGGATTCGTATTCGAACCGTTTCAATCCGGTTCCCGGTTACGTTCGGTTCCCGATTTCGACATTTCCCGATTCTCGCCGGTTCCCGGTTCCCGGTTCCGGTTCTACCCGCCGGTTCCGTCGGTTCCCGATTCTATTTGGACATGTCTAGGTTAGTCTATTGTGATATTAGTTTATTGTGGGTTAGTATATTGTGATATTAGTTTATTGTGGCTTAGTATATTGGTATCATATCCTTCTTTAGAAGGTAGGATTAGTGTTAGTAGAGAAAAAATTCTTAATTAGTCTTTCCGTTTGCCGGGTTAGATCGAGTCTTTTCTCAAAGTAGAGGTATTTTGACTCATTAATCTATAAATCCTTTGCTTTGCTTCGCAAGTTAAAAATTTAATCTATTAATATTAATCTTATCTTAGGCAAAATGTTAAAATATTTATTATCTAAAAAAGTAAAAATAATGGAAAGATTATTTAAAAAATATTTCTAAAATAGAATATGAAGAGACAAAAGAAAAACTTAGAGCTTGGGAAATGCCTAGTTTTTCACTTGATTGTATTTGGCAAATAGATATTTTTGATTTTCATTCTAAAAAGGTAATAAAAACAGTGGAAAGAACTATGCCTATAAATGATGATTATGAAACAATATAATTATTAGATAAATATATCTTCACATTTAAAGATAAATATAAAATTTTAAATATTGGATTAATACAAGTTTCATTAAAACCATTAACTAGAGAAGGATTAAATGCATGTTTAATGGTAGCTCTAAAAGATTGTAGGCATCTTAAATTTGATGCATCATTATTAGGACTAATTGAAACTAGTCTATGCAATAGGCCCGTATGTTGGAACATTAAACGATCCATTAACCATGAACCGTCTCATAACTAGATTAAGAAGAGAAGAAGAAGAAGAATAATACGGAAGCGTGTACCTTGTGATTCCATGATTGTTCTTAGTCTTGTTCTTGAGTAAAACGAAGTATGAAGATATTCTTCAAAGTAGGGAAGAGTAGATCTTCAAAATGATAGTGCCCACACTTGATCTTCTTAGTGAATAAAAGAGAAGATTTGTGACTGAATTTTGTAAATTAATAATTGTCTCTAAATGGCTGATGGATAGCCTTTATATAGATAGAGAAGGGTCACTTCATTTAGGGACTACACCCTTTCATAAAGAGGGTGGTGTGAAGTTACCATTATGCCCATCATTTAATGGTACTTACACCTAATGGAATTCTACACATTTTGTCTATACTTTAACATTATTAAATGATTATAACAAATGGAATTAAATAACACATATTAATTAATCCATGTTCTAACAATCTCCCACTTGGATTAATATTAATATGTATCTTTTACTAAATAAATTCATTAATCATTTATAACATGAATGACAACCCTTATGTGCACGTTTATTGTCATCCAACACAATCCCGTCCATTAGTCTTATAAGTATAGGGACTAAAGGGCGATCGTTGTAATTGATTCGCAACTAAACCCACATTAATCACATATATATATCCAACTAAACGACATAGATTAAGTATAGATATGTAGCATGGAATATTAATGAATATATATGAAGAACGCATATATATATTCTCCAACTAGTCCTACTTAACCAAATGAGATCAATATAAATAATAACAACACAAAGAAATAGAAAACAACACAAACTCCCACTGATTTAAGCATTATCAAAAGTCGTTTCACCCGTATGAGCAGTATGCTCGTGAAACATCAAAAGAGATTACGCTTTAAAAAATGAATCCAATAACATGGAGTTTGATCCTATAAGTTGTATATCTATTTGTTCATTTTATACTTATTTCTCTTCAACAAGAGACATAACCATATGATGTCTTTCGACATCTTTGCATCCACTAAAACATAATCGGAATACTTAATGATCTCAAAATGATCCGATTTTATATACATATGCATGTAGTTTAATGTTTTATATCATTCTTTTGGATGCGACTTAATGTTCTTCTTTCCGAATTGCTTTGGTATTGACCAAGCATCCCAATAATAAATACAAGGTGCATGCAGTACGAGACTTGCGCATACATTAAGTTTCCCTCTTTGCCGGTGCATAAAGGATATTTTCCATATACTTGGATTTAAAATTAATCTTTAGGACATTTACTTTAAACTGAATTTATCTCCCTTAGAGACATGGGTGTCATGTGGTTTACAATTTTCCATGCTAAACCTTTGTAATACCTTCTCTATATAGCTCTTTTGTGATAATTCTAAAATATCTCGTGAATGATCACGATGAATTTGGATTCCCAATACAAAAGATGCCTTACCAAGATCTTTCATCTCAAATTTGTTTGAGAAATTTCTTAGTTTCTTTTAGAAGGTCCTTATCATTACTAGCAAGAAAAATATCATCCAAATCCACATATAAGACCAAAATAATAAATCTACTCCCACTGAACTTATGATACACACAATCTTCATCAAGATTCATTTCAAAGCCAAATGAAAGAATAACTTGGTTAAATTTTAAGTACCATTGACGAGATGCTTGCTTAAGCCCATAAATGGATTTCTTAAGTTTACAAACCAGTTGACTAGTTTGATCCGAATTAGTCACCATTTATGGTTTCTTCATATAGATAGTTTCCTCAATGTCGTCATTGAGAAAAGCTGTCTTAACATCCATTTGATGAAGCTCAAGATCATAATGTGCCACTAATGTCATAATGATATAAAAGAGGTTTTAGAAGATACTGGAAAAATATTTCTTTATAATCAATGCCTTCCTTTTGAGTAAATTATTTAGTAACAAGACGTGCCTTATATCTTTTCATATTACCTTGCTAATCCCTTTTGGTTTTAAATATCAATTTATAACCAATAGGTTTTACACCTTCAGGTAATGGGACAAGATCCCAAATGTCATCGTCTTTCATTGATTTTAACTCCTCATTAATGGCATTGATCCACTTATGAGAATTAGAACTATTAATGGCTTCATGGAAGGTGATTAGATCATCTCCCACTAAACCTAAGGTGTCCTCATTCTCATGAGATACATATCATAAATATCTGGAATAATATTTCTTCTTTCTCTAGTAGATCTCCTTAAGGGCACCGGTTCATCCTCATTTTGAGGTTGTTGAATTTCATTATGTCCAACATTTTCATGTTGTCCGTTATTTACGGGAGTCTCTATATTATTTTGAATTGTATATTCTTTGTTGAATTTCGGGTACAATTACTTGATTTCCAACGGGAACTAAAGTTTGAGGAATAAAGAGTGGTTCCTCTAACTCTTCAAATTCAAAATCATTACTATTTCTCCCATTAAATTCAACATCCTCAAGGAACCTAACATTGTCAGTCTCGAAAAATGTTCTAGTTTTCGGGTCATAAAATTTATATCCCCTAGATCTCTCGGCATACCCTACAAAATAGCGACTAACAGTATTAAGGTCCAGTGGGCCCTCATTAGGCCTATAAGGTCTAGCTTCTGCTGGACACCCCCATACATGAAGATGATTTAAGGACGGTTTCTTATTCGTCCATAACTCATAAGGGGTTTTGTCGGTAGCTTTTTGAAGGTGCTCTATTGAGAATATAAGCTGCGGTTTTTAATGCTTCGCCCATAATGAGTGAGGTAAAGAAGTACAAGAAAACATACTTCTTACCATATCTTTAAGGATTCTATTATGTCTCTCCAATATACTATGCTAGGTTTTCCCGGCATGGTGTAGTGAGGGACAATCCTACACTCTTCAAAAAAATAGCGAGTATAAAAGACCCGGACGTTATTCACCCAATACGTTATACCGTCCGTAGTTTTCACTACTATGATCGGATTTAACGTTCTTAATAGTCTTTCTTATGCCTTAAAAGACTTGAAAACGTCCAATGATTGAAACTTTACATGAAGAAAATAATGTATCCATAACGAGAGTAATCATCGATGAACGTAATGAAATATTGTTGACCATTCCATGAAGGATTAATGAATGGTCCACAAATGTTCATATGAATTAGTTCCAAGACGTTTGATATTCTCAAAATTTTATTTCCTTTAATGTTTGTAAATTTATTCTTTAAAACACTTAATGCAAAAGTTTTATCCGGAGTATCAAGTTAATTTTAGGATTCCCTCCGACATAAGCTTTATCAATTCTCCCTTTGGAGATATGACCCAAACGCCTATGTCATAGAATACAAGAATTTTCACTTGATAACTTTTGCTTAGTGCCTTTAGTTTTGGTTTCATTATTATGGGACCCATTCATTTTCTTGACCGTGTCAAGTAAATTAAGATTATCGATATATGACAAAGTACTAGTACCGACAAGTTTGGAATTTAAAATAAAGATCACATTTATTATTACCAAAGAACAAGAGTAACCTTCCTTGTCAAAATTGTGATAGATATTAAACTCCATCAAAAGGATGGTACAGTGAATGTATTATTTAATACAAAATAATAGCCGATTACTTATCAATAATCTAAAAGTCCCTATGCCTATAACTTCAACCGGATTTCCGGCTTTCATATAGATGTATTTCTCATCTTCAGGAATTCGGAAATTGGCACAACCACGCATACATGAACTAATGTGAGTTGTTGCACTAAATACAACCACTATGTATATTAAGGAATTGAAACCAAATTTGCCTTAGTACAAACAAGACCAAATGACATACCATCCTGAATTCGCCATTTGCGATACTTATGGTAGTCGTTCTTCATGCGAGTAAGGTCCTTGCAAAAGAAGCATTTCTTGACTTTATGATCTTTAAATGATCCCTTATGCTTCTTACTTGCAACCGCAATTTCCTTCCCTCTTATCTTAATCCCACGAGAAGAAATAAATGATGAGTGAGTACTTTCTAATTTGAGATATTTCATCCTATTTTCCTCTAATGTCATATGTGAAAGTAATCCATTAATATTCCACTTTTTCTTTTGACATTTATAGGTCACTTCAAAAGGACCAAATTGAGGAGGAAGATAGATCAAAACTAAGTGCACGAGCAAATATTCCAAAATCTCTAACTTAAGTGCTTTTAGTTTGATCGAAAGATGAAATAATTCGATAATGTACTCCCAAAGATTTTCGTCACCCTTGTACCGAATGGAAACAAGTTTCCACAAGAATTCAAGAAAAAACTCAGCATTTTCGATTTCAAAGACATTGTCCAAAAATGTCTCTGAAACTGCATTTTCCATGATCATTAGACTCACGCGGTTGGACCGTTCCCATTGCTCAACATTTTTCCGTTCTATAACGGTATTTCCTTTAGTGAGAGCAGCGGGACTTGATTCCCCAAATGCGTGATCGATGTCCATATTGCCTAAGATCATCGTTATATTATTTTTCCAAGTTTTAAGTTTAGTCCCAGTAAGCAAAGGTACATCATTTATAGCAGTAGTTACGGATGAAGCATTAATCAAATCTGAAGGAGAAGAACAAGAATGAAATAAAACATATATAAGAAACTACATAATGATTAATTATATCAAATGAATTTCATCAAAATAAAAGATAATCAACATGACATCAAGACTAATCTTTGGATTACGAATTGACTCACAATTTGATTTATCTTAAGGTAAACAAATAGCTTAAACAACACACTTTAAATACTTGCCTTCCTTTGGGCCGGATCAAGTACAAAAGGTGTCCTAAAGTTTAAGGTACTTGTTCCCCGGCAATAAAGAATATAAACAATTCACTTTAAACACCCGCCTTCCTTTGGGATGGTTCACAGCATTTAAAAATGACCAAAAGTTTAGTTCAATTATTACTCCATGAATGTAAATACTTAGTCAACAACAAGGTCTCATTTGGAAAACAAGCATGTTATCACATATCAATATTTACATTCATCTTTTAACAAGTTTGAATTTAATCAACAAGGTCTCCTTTGGGAAACAAGCATGTTAATTATATCCAAAAATGTTAAGAATATAATTAATCGGAAACAAAAGGCCTTAAGGTTATTTCTGAAAATTTAAAAGGTAAATAAATAAGTGAAATTTATCATTAAAAGATAGTATCCTTTTGTTTTACCCGTCCATTCTTAAAGTTCGATAACTCTAAGAACCGCCGAAGCGCGACTGGTGTCCAGATACTATAATTTACTAACAAATTATCACAAAAGACCAAAAGGGTATGAATGACCAAAAAATTGCAGTTCTATAAACATTGAAGCTTCTGCACACATGGGCGGCCGCGCGAGGTCAAGGTGGGCGACCGCCCAAGCTTCAATTCCACAAATTTGAAGTCGCTGTACACATGGGCGACCGCCCAGTCAAGATGGGCGACCGCCCAAGCTGCATTTCACGGGCATTGAAGTTCTTTGTACACATGGGCGACCGCCCAGATCAAGATGGGCGACCGCCCATGTGCCCAGTGCCCAGATTTGACGAAAAGACACCATTTTTAACACCCTTTTATGAACAGTTTTGAACCCTTTTATGAATAGTTTTGAACCAAATAGAGAGAGTCATACCATACCGCGGGGGGCTACGCCCCCCGCACCCCCCTTTGTGGTCTGATACCAGTCTACACGTCGGCGCCCTTTGCCAGGACAACGAGACATAACATCCAATACCCTTTAGACTATCAATTCTTAACTTAATGGTGAATGATTATTCAACCAAAGCAAGTAGATCCTTATACTCACATCACATTTTTAAATGTGTGGCTATACATTTGAACAAACTCACAACACATCAAATGATGGTGGCTATGTCCAAAATAGGATAATCTTACATTAAGAATTGAAAGCCTTGTGAAAACCAAAATCAGAAATAGAATGAAGTTTATGAATATAATACTCTTAGACAAGATGAGTATCATGAACAAGAACAAAAACTAAATGAAATCATACAAGAATTAAAGCATAAGGCTTTATAAGAATTTCAAACTCAATCTAGTATATGAGTAGGCTCTGATACCAATTGTTGGAACATTAAACGATCCATTAACCATGAACCGTCTCATAACTAGATTAAGAAGAGAAGAAGAAGAAGAAGAATACGGAAGTGTGTACCTTGTGATTCCATGATTGTTCTTAGTCTTGTTCTTGAGTAAAACGAAGTATGAAGATATTCTTCAAAGTAGGGAAGAGTAGATCTTCTAAATGATAGTGTCCACACTTGATCTTCTTAGTGAATAAAAGAGAAGATTTGTGACTGAATTTTGTAAATTAATAATTGTCTCTAAATGGCTGATGGATAGCCTTTATATAGATAGAGAAGGGGCACTTCATTTAGGGACTACACCTTTTCATAAAGATGGTGGTGTGAAGTTACCATTATGCCCATCATTTAATGGTACTTACACCTAATGGAATTCTACACATTTTGTGTATACTTTAACATTATTAAATGATTATAACAAATGGAATTAAATAACACATACTCCCTCCGTCCCATAAGTCTTAAGAAAACTTTCCATTTTGGGCGTCCCATAAGTCTTAAGAATTCCCAAAATGGAAACCTTAAATCACTATTCTCTCCACTCATTCTCTCTCCTACATTATTTTAATACTCACAACACCATTATAAGTTACTATTCCCTCCACTCATTCTCTCTCCTATTTAATTTTTCACACTCACAACACTTCTTTCACTCATTCTCTCTCCTAATACTATAATAATATTCCTTAATTCCCATGCCATTTCACTTTTTCTTAAGACTTATGGGACGGAGGGAGTATTAATTAATCCATGTTCTAACACCGTATATTTTAATTGTTTTCCTGATTACCCTGTTTTGTTAACATATGAAAGTCTCCTAGTTGTGTTAACTATAATATAGAATCAAAAGTATATTAAATGGGAAGAAATAGTGAACATGTTGTATATGCTATAAAATTTATTACAAGTTATTAAATACATTAGTTTCTAGAGCTAAAATAAATAGCAAAAAAGGAAAATCAACTTTATTAAAAACAAATTTAAGTAAATCTTATACAATGAATCCAATGGCTATAAGTTGGAAAGATATTCAACTTTCAGCCGTTTGTACACTTCCATCAGCTTCCCCACCTGATCCTATAGAAAATAAAAATCTCGAACAAATTACTCAAAATGAAGAATGAGATGTAGAAGTAATTTTTGCTAATATTGGAAGAAAAACTAGTTTTAAAATTACAGAATTTTCTAGGTATTCAAGTAGAAGGTCTACTTCATCAAGATTCTCAGAAAGTGATATAACTTATAAAGGAAAAGAGAAAATAAATAATTTAATATTTGAAGGAATAAAAGAATCCTCCCAAAAAATATCTCACGGTATATACCAAGAAGAAAATAAACTAAGGCCATATTCACCAACATTTTCTAATATGAATTTTATTATTAGTATAATAACAAAAGAATTCAAATATGATAAAAAAGAAATAAATAGAGAATTCCTACAAGAAAAATATAAAAACTTTAGAACATGATATTTTCAAAATCAGGATGAAAAAGAATTAATAATTATAAAGGAAATTTTTTATAAATTCATTGATTCACAAAAAATAATAAGGTCGATTTATCCATCACCAAAAAAATCTTAAAGTAGAAGAACATTATAAAACGG
Organism: Adenophora triphylla var. japonica; assembly: GCA_022495995.1. Lineage (NCBI taxonomy): Eukaryota > Viridiplantae > Streptophyta > Magnoliopsida > Asterales > Campanulaceae > Adenophora > Adenophora triphylla. Next base: position 21,592 of record JAFEMH010006086.1, read on the forward strand.
GAAACACAAAAGAGAGAAAAAAATATGGTCGATTTATCCATCACCAAAAAATCTTAAAGTAGAAGAACTAGAATCAAATGCTTTTTCTCATATAAATACAAATAGTGAAGACTAAAATAAAATAATTAAATAAAATAACTATACTAATTTATTTATACAAACAATGAATAGTTAAATGGAAAGAATAGAAAATAAAATAGATAATATACAAGATAAGAAAGAGCAAAAACAATTAAAATCTGTAATAACCCAAGTTCATTTGGTAAAACCACCATTAATCATAGAACCTAAAGATTTTACATTTAATTCTAAATCAGAAAATGAATTCATCAATTCTTTAACTAAAAAACTACAAGATTTTAATTTAAAAGATAAACTAATTCAATTTATTAATCAAAATGATGATTATAGTGATTCAGATATACAAGAATTAGAGGATCAATTCATACAAAATTTGGAAATTAATAAATTAGGAACTCAAAAATCACATATACCACAAGCTACTAGGAGATATTACTACCCTATACCTACAACGATTGATCTTGTATATGAAAAAGATAGTCCAACGTACAAGCCTATTATAATCCAAGAACTATATATGAATGGAATATATATATATATAATGACATAATATTAAATACTAAATTGGGAGTGTGTTTTAGGGGCCCAAACGTGCGTTCCATCGTTTACACACCGCAAATTAGGGTTTGGCCGACCAATTTGCGTTTGCGTTCGAGAGCTCCAGGACGCGAAAATTTGCGTTGAAGAGAATCTGCCCCATCTCTGCTAATCACTTATCAATAATCTGTTTCAAAAAATCAAATCTCCTCTTTGCCCTTTGATTATCATGAAGTTAGTCCCTGACTTAGGAAAGTTGAGATCATTACACAAGATTCTACACCAACGCAAGTCTCAAATCATAAGGTAAGTTCTTTTTCGTTCTCAATTTTCTATTCAACAAATATATAGATCATTTCTTTCAAACAATGTTGATTCTATAATCCTGTTATAGATGTGGAGATCTCGAAATTTCATCTATGAACTTCCTTTCAGTGCATGCAATCCAGGTGTTTGTGTTTTTGCCTAACCTAAATTTTCTGAAAATTTCAACACTCACCTCCTGTTGTTGTCTATGCTAATTGGGTTCAATCCTTATTGAAAAGATTAAAAGTTTTGAAATGATTTCAACCGATAAGATGGACTGAAGAAAGTGAAACTCTATATCTCAGTATGGTTTAAATTTTCATAATATTGAATTCAAGCTCATTTTTGCCCAAAAGTTGCTAAAGTTGGACTACTAATGTTTATCAACCAGCTCATTTTAATGTCTAATGTTGGGTATTTAGGAATGGTTGTAGTCAACAAATCTTCTTTTATATGTTCTCTTAAAAATGGCAGAACCATGGTTCAACTTAGTGTGCTTCGGAATATAATTCTAGTACAATGTATAATAGTCTCCCTATATCCAAGCTGAGCTTGTCTTTAGCTTATCAAGCAACCTTTCTCAATGATTGATTTTCCAAATTTTATCAGTTATCAGACGGAGACGATAACGGCGGTGGCGTGGCGGGCCGAGTGTGAATAACTACATCACGTTGGATGCCATGAGGAAATACTTATTTGGTATGCATTCTCATTCATCATAAAAAGACCATGCAAGTGTGCTTCATTTCTTTATTTTATTTCAATTTGAACAAATGGAACACTTATGTTCCATAAGACATTTAATTTATGTTTTAACTCCCTTTCTATAAGTCACGCAGAAGGCTAACTCTTGCTATCTGTTTTTTTTTTTTTTAACATTTTCGATTCAGAAACAGACTGAGATATGTAAAGTTTATGTTTTATGACCGAGTGCTATATTAAGGAACGCTTTTTAATGATTTTTTTGGTCTGAAACGATTATAATTCGTTTATGTTGTTTCTCATGAAGGTACATACACATTTTTTGTGTTCGAATTCGGAACTTCATTAATTGAATAGCCAATTAACTCATAAGCTGATCATAATCAGTACGGCAGGACAGATGTGAAGCTTTTAAGGTCTTTAACAATCTTACTGAATTAATTTGGTCAAGTGCAAGATTGGAGAAATTCTATCTTTCTAATTCGAAGGGTTGTCAGTAATAATGGCGAAGCCAAAAATTTGGAAGAGGGTTAAATATAATTATAACATAGTGTGCTTTTTGTTCAACTTGTTGTTGAAGAACCCAAGTAGAAACTATCTAAGATTGTTGAGCTGCTACTTGAGAAAGAAGTCCTTCGCCAAGATTAGGAGGCATCTTTGTTGATTCTTGTTCAAAGTCTTGAATTTTTTGTTAGGGGCTTAGGACGTTGATCTACTTTAAAGAATGTAAATGCTATATGTAAAAAAAATAATCTTTCTGCCATCTCACACACTTGGTTGATTGACTACGTCTGTGCATTTAATTCTTTAGAATTTTTTTACTCACTTATGAGTTTAAATGTGCAAGGGTATTTTAGTCATTATTAATTTTATAATCACTCATATAGTGTGGTAACCAAACATATTTTAAATCACTTTTGGCATAAAATTACTTTTCAAAATTGTAAGCCAAACACAATATTGAGTTTTTAACAATCACTTTTACTAAAATCACTTATTGAGAATCACTTTCAAATAATCAGAAGCAACGCCAAACTCACCCATATATATAATGACATAATATTAAATACTAAATTGTATGAATAGAATGATTATTTATTATACAGCATATAAAGTAAATGGAAATACTGATAATAATATAGCAAGAATAATATGTTCAAGATTTATAGGAAAAATTAAAGGATGGTGGGATAATATACTCACTGCACAACAACAATTAGAAATATTAAATGCCACTAAAGTAGTTAATACAACATATCTAAGAACTCAACAATTAAGTATTACTGTCCAAGAAGATGCAGTATATACATTAATTCAAGCAATTATTAAACATTTTATTGGGCAACCTAATATAAATATATATATATATATATATATATATATATATATATATATATATATATATATATATATATATATATATGTATATATATATATATATATGTATATATATATATATATGTATATATATATATATACATGTATATATATATATATATACATATATATATATATATATACATATATATATATATATATATACATATATATATATATATACATATATATATATATATATATATATATATATATATATATATATATATATACAAAATGAAAATTGTGAGAACCACTTGTATACACTTGTTTACAGTAGATACTTAGCTACTGTATATATATACAGTCTACTGTATATGTATACAGTAGTTAAATATCTACTGTATACAAGTGTATAACCACACGTATACACTTGTATACAGTAGCTAAGTATCTACTGTATATGTATACAGTCTATTGTATATGTATACAGTAGCTAAATATCTACTGTATGTAAGTGTATACAAGTGGTTCTCACGGTTCTCATTAGAGCGTGACCTATATATATATATATATATATATATATATATATACACATACAGTGATCTAAAAGACCCCGCCTAAGGGCGCCTAGGCCCCTCTCCAACGCCTAATTCGAAGCCCCGCCTAGGTCCCGACTAGTCCCCGCCTAGGCGCTAGGCCTGGTTCCGCCGCCTAGCATCCGCCTAGCGCTTTATATATATATATATATATATATATATATATATATATATATATATATATATATATATATATATATATATATATAATATTTATATATAATATATATATATATATATATATATATATATATATAATACATATACATATAAAAGTCGAAAAAATAATCCAAAATCACTGTTTTAATCGCATCGCCGAGACGAATTAAACAAGTTTAGTCATTATATATTTCAAATTTTATAAATAAAAGAAAATTATTTTTCACTTATAAAAACTGAGAAAATTATTTATCATTTATTCACACATGAGTATAAAACTGTATAATGGTTTTCACATTTATAAACAGAGAAGTCTATTTCACAGTTTTGATGTAAAATAACTGTACAATGATTTTCACATTTATAAACTGAGAAGTCTATTTCACAGTTTTGATGTAAAATAACTGTACAATGCTTTTCACATTTATAAACTGAGAAGTCTATTTCACATTTTTGATGTAAAATAACCTTGAGTATATTTCAAATTTAAAGGACGAAAAAATTTATCTTAAATCAATATTTTAATCGCATCGCCAAGACGAATCAAACAAGTTTACTCATCATATATTTCAAATTTTATAAATAAAATAAAATTATTTTTGAACAATTATGAAATAGACCTCACTGTTTTTCTATAAAAGAATGACATAAAAATAGTGAAATCTATCACACAGTTATGCACAATAACTGAGAAAGTGATCTCAACAATCATAACTGAGAAATTGACCTCACAGTTGTGCACAAACAATCATGAATAACAGATAAATAACGGGTAAATCAAATATACTAAGTACCAAATTAACTGTGAAATTGACCTCACAGTTCTTAGTTTAGAAAGGTCAAAAACCAAATAATTTCACATTCATAAAATAAATGTGAAACTGACCTCACAGTTTTAGAAGTGTGAAAAACATTTAACAGTTATTCACATCACAACCAACAACTGTGAAATAGACCTCATTGTTGTTCTATAAAAGAATGACATAAAAAATAGTGAAATCTATCACACAGTTATGCACAATAACTGAGAAAGTGACCTCAACAATCATAACTGAGAAATTGACCTCACAGTTGTGCACAAAAATCATGAATAACAGATAAATAACGGGTAAACCAAACATACTAAGTACCAAATTAACTGTGAAATTGACCTCACATATCTCAGTTTAGAAAGGTCAAAAACCAAACAATTTCACATTCATAAAATAACTGTGAAACTGACCTCACAGTTTTAGAAGTGTGAAAAACATTTCGAAGTTATTCACATCACAATCAACAACTGTGAAATAGACCTCACTGTTGTTCTATAAAAGAATGACATAAAAACAGTAAAATCTATCACACAGTTATGCACAATAACTAGGAAAGTGACCTCAACAGTCATAACTGAGAAATTGACATCACAGTTGTGTACAAACAATCATAAATAACAGATAAATAACGGGTAAACCAAACATACTAAGTACCAAATTAACTGTGAAATTGACCTCACAGTTCTCAGTTTAAAAGGTCAAAAACCAAGCCATTTCACATTCATAAATAACTGTGAAACTGACCTCACAGTTTTAGAAGTGTGAAAAATATTTCACCGTTATTCACATCAAAACCAACAACTGTGAAATAGACCTCACTGTTGTTCTATAAAAGAATGACATAAAAATAGTGAAATCTATCACACAGTTATGCACAATAACTGAGAAATTGACCTCAACAATCATAACTGAGAAATTGACCTCACAGTTGTGCACAAACAATCATGAATAACAGATAAATTACGGGTAAATCACACATACTAAGTAGCAAAATAACTGTGAAATTGACCTCACAGTTCTCAGTTTAGAAAGGTCAAAATCCAAACCATTTCACATTCATAAATAACTGTAAAACAGAACTCTCAGTTTTAGAAGTGTGAAAAACATTGAACAGTTATTCACATAAAAAAACATTGACGATGAGTAAAACTTTCCCATTGTAAACACTAAGATCAACATCATTTCCCTTCCCTTCGCATCCTGCAATTTCGAAATCGAAATGAAGGGAATTACTTCATAAATTAGGGCAAAATCATTTAGGATCCAAAATCAATCAATAAAATAGAGAGATAGAGAGTGAGAGAGAGAGAGAGAGAGAGGGAGGGAGGAAGTAACCTTGAGAGTAAAGTCGTAAATTAATTGTGGGTTGTTCGCCATGGCGATTGCTTCGTCTTTGTATTACAATTTACAGTTGAAGAAACGAAATTAATCTAATTTTTTATTTAATTGTCGTTTGGGAGTGCCAAGAATCAGGCCGGCCTTTTCATTTCAAGGTTTGGTAAAATCGAATTGTTATTCACCCCCAAATATTAATATTACTGAATGCCCCTCACTATTAAGTTTATCCAGAAAAATAGAACCAATTAAAGAAAGAACTCTTGACTAGAGCCATGAAGGGCATAACCTGCAATAATGGAATTCCATCCCGCAGTTGTTTTCTAGGGCATCTTATCAAAAACACACTTAGCATCCTCAATGCACCCACACTTGCTATACATGTCAATAAACGCACAAGATATAAAAGCATCAGCATCTAAATGCATTTTCAAAGCACATGAATGCAATTGTTCACCTAGAAAGACATCTTCCAATGCAGCACATGCTCGAGTCATCAAAGCAAATGTCCGTGAATCAGCATCAGAAAACTCCTCCCACATACTTAAAAACATCTGGATAGCTTCTATGTAGTAACCAGAGTCCAAAAGTCCCACAATTATCGTATTCCAAGAAACCAAGTTTCTCCCATGCATTTCATCGAACAGCAACCTCGCATCGAGCATCATTTCACACTTAACATGCATCAATAACACCTTGTTCCTAACAAACAAATCAAGTTCAAACCCACTACTGATCATATGGTTAAAAACTTTTTTAACCCCTCTAACAGACTTTAACCTAATACAAGCATCGATTAAAGCAATGTATGTACTCCTGCCAACTTCACTATCTCCTTCAAATAGGCAAATATCAAACATTTCAAGTGAGTGTTTATATGCTCGAAACCAATGCTCAGCTTCACTATCAAAATAAATAGAAGCATACCTGACCATTCTTTCAATCTCCATTGGACAAAATTCGAAATACTCCTCGCTCTTCCTTACCCAGCCCCGTTGATCACTTTCGTTGAAACGAGGGAATTCAATTTTTGGTTGTTTATGAAACCCTTCAAGCAAACTCTTAATATCTTCCTTCACTTCATTCACAGATCCTTCCAATCCTTCAACTCGCTGCTGAAGACTTCCACAAAGCTGATTCAGATCTTCAAATTGGCCATCATGCTTCTGTAGATTATTGAAAATATCTTGCCATCTTGTTCCCTTCGTCATAGCAAAGCTAAGAACTCCAGGAATTCGTTGGCTCTGATAAATAACCCACCGGAGCTCGTCAATTGCGCATCATCAATTGCAGAGAAAACAAATTGCGGCATCGTCAATTGCAATTGCAGAGAAAGCCAATTGCGCATAGATAGAGAGAGAAACGCAATTGCGCAGAGAGAGAGAGAGAAAGAGAATGAGCGAGGGAGGGCAGTTTCGCCATTTAAATAGTTATGAAATATTTTAAAAGGAGCTAGGGGTTTATTGGTAAAATAGATTTTAACTTATGGACCCTATGGTATAATATGAAATGTGGTATTTTTTTTTATAAATTCCACTTTCTAATAGGGGCTTATTGGTAAAAACCCTATTAAGAAATACTAATATAATAATTAAGAAGAAAGAGAATGAGTGAAGTAGGCATTGTGAGTATGAAAAGTAAAATAAGAGAGAGAATGAGTGGGAGAAATAGTAAGCCGATTGTTGTTGTGAGTACAACAAATGAGTCCCATTGAATAAAAAATATTATAAACATGGCATTTTTGGACGTGTATCCACCTTTTCCTAAATCGAGTGAGACGCCCAAAATAATAAATTATATTTAGTGGGGTGGGTGAGTATATATATTCTTGTCATTCTTTTTATGGAAAGACTTTTTTGCTATCCATCGTCACATCTCATATTACCAGACCTGTCCATTATTTGCAGCAGCTGGTTTACTATACAAGTACCCCTGAATGTGACTTCATTTAATTTGTTAATACGTTTCAGATTGACCAAAGTAGAATACCCTAGATGGTTTTTCTCACATATTTTCGACCTTGGTAAATATAGCAGTAATTCTTCAGAGATATTCCTTTTATCCTACCCAAAAAGACACAATTTTGATCAAAATTGTAAACTTAATTGCATTTTGATCAAGACTTTATAGAAAATTTGATGATCCTAATAAAAATTAAAAATTGTTTTTGAGTGTATTTTTAATAGTGAGTCATTTTATAATTTTTAATTTATCATTAGAATCATCAAATTTTGTATAAAATTTTGGTCAAAATGCAATTAAGCCGATTATATTTATAATATGATAAGAGAGCTTTCTTGGTGCATTGACTTTACTCTATTTTGGAATTCTTAATGCATTTTTTGGTTCACTGACTTTACTCTATTTTTGGGATTCTTTATTTATGCAGTTTATCCTATATGATAAGAAAGCTTTATTTATGCAGTTTATCCTATGATAAGAATGCTTTCTTTTGCATTGTCTTTATTTTTGGGAATTCTTTATGCATTACTTTATCTTTTTGAGATAGAGTAACCATTTATTGCAATGGCTGTTCTCCATAACTATGAAGCGGCGGATTCAAAAAATTTAAGGGGCGTACAAATACACTATAAAGCTTTATATAAAAAAAATGCTTGATATGCATGGGGTTTGAACCTACAATTACAGGTTAAAATGCTCATATCTTAACCACTAAACTATATACATAATTTATTCAAAGGGGTTCATCTCCACCCCTTTAAACAACCTTGTGTCCGCCCCTGCTATAAAGTAATCATGTTGTTATGAAATCGGTATCCATTCTCGGTCACGATAGTTGCCGATCTCTTAGCTACATAATAACTACTCAATTCATATTAACCATTTCATGTAACTTTTTTTAAAAAAAAAAAGACTCATTTTTGTAATATGAGAAGGAAAATCACAGACTAAGTAGTATAAACCATTGTTGGAAATAATGTTAACTTAGAGAAAAGAAAAATTAGAAGCTTTTTGAAAGGTTAATGTCAAGTTTTGTGTATGATTTGGTTGTGTCCCTAACCATTCAAATGTTGTAATACACATTTAGAAACCCATGAAATTATAGGTTTCTGTTGAAATAAGTGCCATTTGAACTTGACATAACTACTACTTAATTTTCAATAAGATATTGCTAACCCCTTTGTTGACTTGCATGTTTGTATTAGTTATGTGAAGTTGAATTTTCCCTCGACCTACTGTTGGGTTTGGATCCTAAACTACAAGGAAGAGGAGGAGCCTAAGTCGGAGGTGATGAATCAAGAGGGAAAACTCGTCGGGATCTTCTGTCAAGGAGAGCGGCCGCGCTCGTGGTGGAGGGCGACCGCGCTGGAGGTTCAACGAGGGTGTATAAGTTTCTGCCGTTGAGGGCGGCCGCGCTGGCCTTGAGGGCGGCCGCGCTCGGCCCGAATCTGCAGCAGTTTTTTATTTTGTTTCCTATTTTGATTAGATCTCTTCTTAAACTGAGTTAGGGCTTCCTTGTATAACTATATAAGCATAATTTCGGCCTAGAACATATTGTAGTTGATTGTAGCAACATATTAGAGAGACTAATAACATATTGGCTTGGCAATTGCCCCCGGACGTAGTTCACGAGTTGGTGAATGAACCGGGTAAACAACTCTTGTGTTCTTGTGTGTGATTGTTTCTTTCTTGTACGTGTGGGTGTGTTGATTTCTTTGTGTTGATTGCAACGGGGGAGCACCAATTTCACAACAACTGGTATCAGAGCCTGGTTCGGAGGATTCAAAATCTTTTCATTAGTTGATTAATTTTGAATCGCGTTCTTGGGGATTTTGGTGAAGCAGTCAAGATGAAGAACCATATCGAGAAATTCAGCGGTGTGAATTTCACGTTTTGAAAGACAAGGATTGAAGACTACCTTTATTGTAAGGATCTTCATAAGCCCTTGAAGGAGAAGCCCGAAGACATGTCACAAGGAGATTGGGAGACGTTGGATCGGAAGGCGTTAGGAGCGGTAAGGAGTGCCCTAACCGACGACGTTGCACGGAATGCTATGGAGGCCAAGACAACGGTGGAGTTGCTACAAACGCTGTCGGACATGTATGAGAAGCCGTCGAATATCAATAAGGTGCATTTGATAAAGAGGTTTGCGAATGCGAAGATGTCGAGGGGCGGCGGCAAGTCATATCGGCAATTTCAAAGGTATGGTGGACCAATTGAAAAGTGTTGATATTACTTTCTCCGATAAAGTGCTAGCTTGTTTTCTTCTAAAATCATTGCCTGATAGTTGGGAGGTTACTGTCACAACGATTAGTACGTCGAAAACGGCATTGGTGTATACGGAGGTTAGAGATCTCGTCCTGCAAGAGGAGTTGCGAAGGAAAGAGAAAAGGGGAGAATCGTCCGTAGATGGGGCTGCACTTAGGGTGGAGAGAAAAAGGGGTGGACCTAAAAAGGGGAAAAAGGTCAAGTGCTACAATTGTGGTGAATTGGGGCACATCAGTTATGACTGTCCGGGAAAAGGTGGTGGTGCGCACGTGGTGGATGATGGTGGAGATGTATTAATCCTAGGGGAGGAGCAGTCGGGTGAAGATTGGGTGTTGGATTCTGGAGCTTCTTGTCATGCTAGTGGGGATGCGGAATCAATGAGGCGTTACAAAACCGGAGATTTTGGGGTTCTCTATCTTGGTGATGGTCAACCATTGAAGATCAAAGGTAAGGGGGATGTAATGATGAAGACACCTAATGGGGCTGTTTTACAACTACACGACGTGATGCATGTTCCGGATTTGAGGAGGAGGGTGATTTCTGTGGGACAACTTGATAGTGAAGGATACGGTGTTTCTTTCATTGGTGGGTCTTGGGAAGTCACAAAAGGGGCTAAGGTGTTGGCTCATGGGGTTAAGGGGAAGACGTTGTACTCTACCTACAATGTCGCTTTTCGTTCCGGTGGGAGCAAGAGGCTTAAGAACCGGCCTGTTGGTGTAAAAAGGGGAGACATCAAGAAACGGTATGTTGGGGAGGACACAAAGTTGATCAACGCGGTGTGGGTGTCCAAGGGCCCTAACAGAGAGCGGTTTCGCATCAAGAATAGATGCAAGAAACAAGGTGTGTCCAAGTTTCAAGGGGAGGCATTGCGAGGAAGGTGGGTCTGGAGGGAGAAGGCGAAGTTAGACTTGCGGGGAGAAATCAAGGTAGAAGCTGATTTGGGGAGGCAAGAACGATCTAACACGGAGAGGTTGAAACGTCGCTTGGTTTCAACTCGCCTTAGTACTTGAGGAGAGGAGAGGTAGTGTCAAGCCAATATGGAGGGGGAATGTGTTCGAAGGTCTTTACTCCGTGGTGGGAGTTAATGGGTGATTTTATGTTTGTTGGTTTAGTCTCCGGTGGGAGATTGTTGGGTTTGGATCCTAAACTACAAGGAAGAGGAGGAGCCTAAGTCGGAGGTGATGAATCAAGAGGGAAAACTCGTCGGGATCTTCTGTCAAGGAGAGCGGCCGCGCTCGTGGTGGAGGGCGACCGCGCTGGAGGTTCAACGAGGGTGTATAAGTTTCTGCCGTTGAGGGCGGCCGCGCTGGCCTTGAGGGCGGCCGCGCTCGGCCCGAATCTGCAGCAGTTTTTTATTTTGTTTCCTATTTTGATTAGATCTCTTCTTAAACTGAGTTAGGGCTTCCTTGTATAACTATATAAGCATAATTTCGGCCTAGAACATATTGTAGTTGATTGTAGCAACATATTAGAGAGACTAATAACATATTGGCTTGGCAATTGCCCCCGGACGTAGTTCACGAGTTGGTGAATGAACCGGGTAAACAACTCTTGTGTTCTTGTGTGTGATTGTTTCTTTCTTGTACGTGTGGGTGTGTTGATTTCTTTGTGTTGATTGCAACGGGGGAGCACCAATTTCACAACACCTACCTATACATGACAGATATAAATTTATATATGTGCGTGTATGAAGTAGTTCTTGTCAAAATAGACAAGAATAATATTTCATCCAAGAAATCAATCGAAACGCAATTTTACTTCATGCGGATTTGATATTGAAAATAGTGCATGGAATGGAACCCTAAACAATGATCAGCGGAACGTCAAGGGTATACCTTTACGTATTCTTTCGTGTGATCTATTTATTAGTGAAATGATATTGGAAAAGTTAAATGCGAAGATATAATCATATATGTGAATAGTATATGAAGAAGGAATTAGTTACATATCCTTTGGATGTACGAATAGCCCAAGTACGTACTAGATGCGGCATACTGTATATTATTCCTTCATAAAATTCTTGTAAACTCTTGGGAATCTGTATAAGCTAGTTTAGAGCCCAAGACGTTAGAGCTAATGTCAACTCTCTATCATTAAATATAAAACTGAAATATGCTGTCATTAATCCTTTCCATTTCCCATTACAGCAATAAACTTTTTATGTTTAATTACTTAGCTTTTCTTTTCAGGAAAATTCGACTTGTTTGTTGACTCGAATTCGTAGGAGTAGCTCATGATCTTTATATAATGAGTACAAGGCTTGTTTATTCTGGATGTGAGACGAGTGTTTCAACGACTTGAAGGACAATTAGGCCAAACTGTTTAGCTCTTTTAATTTCCTTTGCTAGCCCTGACATGATGAAGACTTTTAACCCCTTCTATTCTTATAAACCTTTTGGGAATCTCCATTAGCTAGTATAAACTTTAAACATCAAAAAATTGTACAACTAATGTCAACTCTCAATCTCTGTATATAAAGGAACATGCTCTCATTCCTTCTCGATCTCATCATCACAACAAATACCTTCTTACTTTAATTACTTCAGATCACCTCTTCCCTATCATTTTTCTCTCCTCCAACATTTTCTTTGGTGAAAGATAGAGAGAGAGAGAGATGGGTGATATTGAAGGCTCCCCAGGAACCTCCATGCATGGAGTCACCGGCAGAGAACCCGTTCTCGCCTTTTCCGTTGCCTCTCCGATTGTCCCCACTGATACCACCGCAAAGTTTGACTTGCCCGTTGATTCCGAACATAAGGCCAAAGCATTCAAACTCTTCTCATTTGCAAACCCTCACATGAGAACCTTCCACCTCTCTTGGATCTCTTTCTTTACCTGCTTTGTCTCCACCTTTGCAGCCGCCCCCCTCGTTCCCATCATCCGTGACAACCTTAATCTCACCAAAGGTGATATTGGGAATGCTGGGGTTGCTTCCGTTTCCGGAAGTATCTTTTCCAGGCTGGTTATGGGTGCAGTTTGTGATTTACTAGGCCCTAGATATGGTTGTGCATTTCTCATCATGCTTACTGCCCCAACCGTGTTTTGTATGTCGTTTGTTTCTGATGCTAGTGGCTACATAGCCGTTAGATTCATGATTGGTTTCTCTCTTGCAACATTTGTGTCTTGTCAGTATTGGATGAGTACTATGTTTAATTCCAAGATTATTGGGCTTGCTAATGGAACGGCGGCAGGGTGGGGGAATATGGGTGGTGGAGCTACTCAACTTTTGATGCCTTTGCTTTATGACATAATCAGAAGGTCTGGTTCAACTCCATTCACTGCCTGGAGAATTGCATTTTTCATTCCTGGATGGCTTCATGTCCTTATGGGAATACTTGTTTTAACACTTGGCCAAGACCTTCCTGATGGCAACCTTGCTGCCCTACAGAAGAAGGGCACAGTTGCTAAAGATCAATTTGGAAAGGTCAGTCTCTCTCTTTCTCTCTCTCTCTCTCTCTCTCTCTCTACTCTCTCTCTCTCTCTTTATCCTACCTTATTCTAGGCTAATTTTTCTTCTTGCCAAATACAGGTGTTGTGGTATGCTGTGACAAATTACAGGACATGGATCTTTGTCCTCCTTTATGGTTACTCTATGGGTGTTGAGCTATCCACTGATAATGTGATCGCTGAATACTTCTATGACAGGTCTGTTTCTCCCAACTAACTTTTATCTTATTCCAAATTTACTAGAAAATAATGAATAATTGTATGGCTCTTTACTTTATCTTATTCCAAATTTACTAGAAAATAATGAATAATTGTATGGCTCTTTACGGTCATTAGTGAATCTAAACTTGTTAGAATGGTTTGTATGACAGGTTCGACTTAAAGCTTCACACAGCCGGGATCATTGCAGCAACTTTTGGAATGGCTAACTTACTCGCTCGACCCTTTGGTGGATGGGCTTCAGATTTCACAGCTAAAAGATTTGGAATGAGGGGTAGGCTATGGACCCTTTGGACCCTTCAAACATTAGGGGGTCTCTTCTGTCTACTCCTTGGCCGTGCTAATTCAATTTCCATTGCCATAACATTTATGATCCTCTTCTCCGTTGGTGCACAAGCCGCATGTGGGGACACTTTTGGTATCATCCCTTTCATTTCACGACGATCTCTTGGAATTATCTCTGGCATGACTGGTGCAGGTGGGAATTTCGGGTCTGGTTTGACCCAACTGATATTCTTCACGAGCTCTAGACACTCGACAGCCACGGGGCTATCGTATATGGGTATTATGATTATGGCTTGCACACTTCCTGTAACACTATGCCATTTCCCACAATGGGGGAGCATGTTTCTTCCACCTAGTAAAGACCATCTCAAAGGTAGTGAAGAAAACTACTATGTTTCGGAGTGGTCAGAAGAGGAAAGGCAGAAGGGTATGCACCAAGGAAGTGTCAAGTTTGCTGAGAAGTCGGAGCGTGGCAGACGCATCACATCAGCAGCAACTCCACCAAATTCCACTCCAAACCATGTGTGATGCCCTGCAATTATAATCAAACTAAATTTAGCTTTAGTGATAAATAGTTGTTTTGGCTTCTTTGTGGAGGGAGTGTATATCCTTAGCAAAACTTGTTTTCTGTGTTGGAAAAATGATATCGAAAGAAGCCTTGAGATTGATATCGAATGGAAAGAACCAGAAACAATGGGTTACAAACCCTAGATAAAGAAATTCGCAGATTTTCCTTTATTTTCTTTATTCAATAATCAATCACTGATTTTCGAAATTACAATTAGGCCTAATTATATAGTGACCCTAGGACTTGAAAAATAAGTCAAAAACTTTCCAAAATAACCCTAGTCTATATAGTAACCTAATCAATCAATAAAACATTAAAATAAAACCATAATCTACTTCTAATCATAAAAATATTACCTATTTAAAATAAATTTCGAAAATAATAAAATAATAACAAATAAAAATAGTTAAAATCAAATCCTAACTTAGCTCCAGATTTTGATCTCCTTGCTTGTCCCGCTTGATTAACTTGTGTGTTATCATACAGTATCATTCTCTCCTTAGAAAAAATTTGACCTCGAATTTTGGTTGTTGTGCTGAAAAATACCTTACAAAATTCACCCTTCAACCGTAGACGAACTGTGCTGAAAAATACCTTACAAAATTCACCCTTCAACCGTAGACGAACTGTATACTTGATATTATTTCTCATTATATCCATCCAATCAGTCCATCGATATTTAACAAAATCATCAACAAAAAATTTCTTGATAGTTTGATGACAAATCTGACCGATAACAACTAACAAAAAGGACCTTCATACGAAAAAAACACTTAACGAACCCAAAATTCTACGACAATTCATCCGATGGATGTTTTGAACAAGGTGTTTTTAGATATTCCGAGTATGACCTTCTCAATTGACAAATATCACAGTCACAAATATCATAAACAGGGGATTTTGACCAATCAATAAATTGATCAAAATTGTCTGATAAAATAAATGGTGATGATGGATCATCAAAAACCCTTTCAACAGTAACGATAGATAATGGGACGCGAAATACATCCGTATGTACCATACTTTCAATCCCCGGACTCTCGATTTCTGCATTGATATCCCTTGAAGGATTTGCCACATTTCTAGACCCAATTTCTTGACCCCGATTGAAGGGAGTGACCCCCTTCTTGAAACTCCATGTCCTCGGATAATACCTCCGAATCTGAACCCATAGCCGGTGGATGCATCATGGCCCCTTCCACGCGTGCTTGAAAATTCTGGAGTTATTGAATCTGCTTTCGCACTTCGTCTCCCTCAATATCACGTATGCCACGTTTGCGATGATGAACGTCTTGACTGGAATCCGCTCCACGGTTCCTTCACGAACATCTTTTCCGCCACGAACACTACGCCCTCGTTCGGCCATCAATATCGATACCCTCGTCCAGGAATCTGATACCAAATGATGTCGAAAGAAGCCTTGAGATTGATAATCGAATCGGAAGAACCAAACAATGAATTACAAACCCTAGATAAAGAAAGGCTCAGTTTATTTTCTTTATTCAATAATCAATCACTGATTTTCGGAATTACAATTAGGCCTAATTATATAGTGACCCTAGGACTTGAAAAACAAATAAAAAACTTTCCAAAATAACCATAGTCTATATAGTAACCTAATCAATCAATAAAACATTAAAATAAAACCATAATCTACTTCTAATCATAAAAATATTACCTATTTAAAATAAATTTCGAAAATAATAAAATAATAACAAATAAAAATAGTTAAAATCAAATCCTTACTTAGCTCCAGATTTTGATCTCCTTGTTTGTCCCGCTTGATCAATTTGTGTGTTATCATACTGTATTAAAATGTACAGCTCAACTTTACAAAATAAATCGGAGGAGAAGAAGTATAATGGAGGAGTATTTTATTCTTTTACTTAGACTATGTACAGTGGTTTCATCTCACTCTCCCATTTCATCTAACACTTTTTACACTTTTTCTCATCCACCTAATATTTCATCTACCCATTTCATTTAACTCCCTACAATGGCTAAATTAAATTAAATTTCAACTCCCTCAAACTCATCATTCTATACCCCACCACTTTTATTTTATTTATATTCTCTATTTTTATGATTAGTAAAATAATAATAATAATTATTATTATTTATAATTAAAAAAATATTTCACACTTAATTAAAAAAATATTGCATCAATTTATAGAAAAAAAATAATGTTTTTTTAAATAAAAGCTAAAATGAAGAAGGATAATTGAGCTCAATGAAACTTGTATCAATTTATAGGAAAAAAAAATGATAAATTTTGGTGAATTTTTTTTTTTAAAAAAATAATTTACTAGGAGATAATTCAGCTAGAAGAATTGGGATAAAAAAAATTTTGAAAATCCAACAAACCAATATCAGGGTGACACTTGGCACAACAAGCCAAAAAAAAAAAAAAAAAAAAAAAAAAGAAAGGAAAATTGAACCATTTCAACCGGTTGAAATATTTCAACTCCAAATTTCATTTAACCCATTTCAACTTGCCCATTGCACAACTTCATCTAACTAAAACCCATTTCATTTCCTATTTCATCTTCTCATTGTACACGGTCTTATGAGAGACCCTTGATACTATAATGATTTCAAAATGGCCCGGGGGTATGTATACTCTTTTATGGTTGTAAAGAAATGTAAAGATGGAGAATATTTTCATTTTCTTGCTTTCTCATTTACAGGAAGAATGTATAAATATACAAACTAAAAAAACAATGGAATAATTACAATAACATGAAATATACTACACACTCAATTACAATTAATGGATCATACTAAAAATTGACAACAATATGTAACGTACTTATCAGTCTCGTTACAAATAAGGTAACATAGTTGGATGATGTTAATTTTTATTAACGAAATGAACCAACTTATTAAATCTATAATACAATACAAGGCGTAAAACCGCCTCTTATCTACCACATAAGTGGTGGTTCGTATTGAAAGTTGGAAAAGTGATCCGACGGCCCAAATCCTCCTTCCTTCAACCGTCCGTAACTTTCCATAACCGTCTGTAACTTCCCAACTTCCGAAATCATCTCTCCTCCTTCAACCGTCCGTAGTTCTCATAACTTCCCAAATTCTCTCTCCCTCCTTCAACCCTCCATAACTTTTCATAACCGTTCGTAACTTCCCATATTTTCCCATAACTGTCCTCCTTTAAAAAATGATTTTAGATTTTTTTTTGGTTTTTTTTTTTTAATTATTATCTACCACATAAGTACCACATAAGTAGTAGTTAAGATTTAAAGTTAGAAAAGTGAACCAACGGCCCAAATCCTTTCGCCCTCCTTTTCCATTTTATCCTTCCTATTTTTCTTTTTAACTTTTATTTCTTTTTGTAGATGACTTAAGTTTTTTTTGTTTTTTTACAGAAAAATCGATTATAAATAAATGATCATTTTTTTTTTCAAATTTGATTTATTTATTTTTCTCTTTTATTTTATTAGGATCATTTATTTAAGTAGTGTATCTTAACATAATAATTACTATTATATATAATTGAGTTTTTGAACGATTTTAGAATCTTTCAAAAAAATGATTTTAGAATTATTTTGTTTTTTTTAATTATTATCTACCACATAAGTGGTGGTTCAGATTAAAAGTTAGAAAAGTGATCCAACGGCCAAAATTCCCCCGCCTTCCTTTTCCATTTTCTCCTTCCTGTTTTCCTTTTTGACTATTATTTCTTTTTGCAGATAACTTAAGGGTTTTTTTTTTTTTTTTTTTTTTTTTACAGAAAAACCGATTATAAGTAAATGATCATTTTTTTGTTTTTTTTAACTATTTAGTATACTCCTTAAAAAAGGTTTAGGGTTTATATATACTCTTTCTTTCAAAAAAAAATATTTAAATTGGGTATTTTTTTCTTTTTTATTTATGTGTATTCCAATATGATTTATTTATTTTTCTCTTTTATTTTATTAGAATCATTTATTTAAGGGGTGTATCTTAACATAATAATCATTTATTTATGTGTATTCCAATATGATTTATTTATTTTTTCTTTGGATATGTACATATTGCATGTTATGCAATTGTTTTAATTAATGTGTACAGATGAGAAAAAAAAGGAGAGGACACCTCACGCCCTAGTGTATTCCGCAAAACTCGATTAATGAAGAATGCAGGTCCTACTCAAGAGGCTGAGCCCATAATTGTAAGTGAAATTTACTGGTTATATGGTTCTTGTTGATGATCTCTTATTTTTATATGTGTATCTAAACATTTCATATATCTGTATATCATTTCAAAGACCCAAATGGAGAGAAGACTCTCTGAGGTGCCACCAGATGAGCGTACACCTGAATTTACAGATCAAGTATTCACAGAAGTCATGGGATCTGATGGTCATGGTCGTGTCCGAACGTTTGGTCTTGGCCCGACTCCAACTGCATTCAAAGGTCCAAAATCCACATCCATGAATGTTTCCATGGATACGATACAAAGAATGTTAAAGGAACAAGAAGATGCTATGCAGGCCAAGTATGATGCTTTGCGGGCTGAGCTTGATGCTTTGCGTGCTGCGTATGCGAGTAATCACACTCTTCGGCATGATTCTCCTCATATTCCATCTAGTGATAGTCAGGTTAGTAATTTTATTATATAAATAGCTTTAATTTTCCATTTGATAGCTAAGGTACAGTATCTCAATAAGTACTAGACCTCTTATATTATGGGTTACACAATTGCAACAGACCATATGATTATGTTTTTGCCTAATGCTAATGAAGCCGAGTTCTAGGAATTGCATCGAACATGTATTTAAATATTGCTCTGAATCCTCTCAGGAACAAACATCTACTTTTGGATTTCCTTCCTTCCAGCAATTGTAAATACTCACTGATCCTTTCTTTCTCTATTTGATGTCTGGGATCACTCTTTTTTTTTTTAAAATGTATCTATAACTGCTCATTCACAACTTCTCTTTAAATTAAACATAGTTGATCCTCCTGGTTGGTACTAAACTGCATCGTATAGTGGTACAAAGGATTTGAAATGTACTAGACCTCTTATTTTTATATGTGTATCTAAACATTTCATATATCTGTATATCATTTAAAAAGTTTTTTATCATCAAATTCTCACTTTAGGGGAGTTGAAATGTGTAATGTTGCTTTTTGTTCTATTTTTCTGTCTTGCTAATCCTTTTACATCTTTTCAAACACCTCGGTATCTTACCTTTTGTCTTTTCAAGGTACGTGTGACACCTCACCATAACTGGTGACTGAAACATGCAAGTAAACACAGGATCATTCTATGTCCCTGTAGTTCAGAGGTTATAAATTCCTGTTCATCTGTGTCGGGTTAAACAAGTAAACTAGAAAGAAAAACTGATGCATGCCTAGCCAATTTCTAAAACATCAGGTCTATGGCAGTATAATTGTTTTTTATCGTCAGATAGGGCTTGCTTTGCATTTCTTGCACCAAAGAAGGCGAGCTAGGCATGCTATGAAAAGGTCATAACTGATATTTGAAGGCTACGTACCATAACACAATAAAGAAGTAAGACTTACCTGTTAATAGTCGCTTCAAAAACTAAATTTATATAAGCTAAATGACACATGGATATCTCCTATAGGTTTTAAAGAGTATACATGGAATGAATACATAAGTATCCAGCAAGAGATAAAACTTTAATCCTTCCTGGTATTTATCTCTCGATTTTAGCACTGCACCAATTATTACTAATGAATTGAACGAAATGATGATATACTTATGAATGAGGATAGTGTTCTGAATGATTCATGGTGCTTAGCCTATTTTACTCTCCACTTGATACTTACAGATTCATGGTACTTACAGATTCATGGTACTTAGCCTATTTTACTCCCCACTTGTGTTTCTTTTTTGGATCTACATAAATTATAGCATTTGGGCCCTAATCTTGTTAAGTTTTTATTATTTGAGTTTGGAATAATTTCACTTTACCGCCCATGGAGTTTATTGTTGCGTTACTTGAGGGACATTTATTTCATTTACTCACAAGTGATGTTATGAGCATCTTTATGTCATCTCTCATTTTCTATTTCCTGTGATTTCATAGTTTTTGATTCATATACATAGGTGAATCCTTCAACATCTGGTGGTACGGAAGATGGGCTTGATGGAATGTCTAGCTAGTGCTTTAGTGTGTTTTGTGTTTTCAGGTAAGTGTAGTTAGTTTATAATTATTTTTTATTGTATCATATATATGAATCAACTAATACTCCATTCGTCCCATAATAAATGTCACACTTTTCCTTTATTTTTAGTCTTCCCAATATGAATGGCACATTTTAAAATAAGGAATGTGACATTTATTTCGAACGGAGGTAGTAAATATTTTTTTTATTGCTTTTAATTTCCTTAGCATAATTTTACTTTTACATATGCATCCATATATATATACTGAATATTTGTGTTATATATTTTATTTATAGGAGTATTTGTGACAGAAAGATTCTACTTGTTGGCAAATGATACATCTTCAACAGTTCCACTGCTAGTGACTTTAGAGTTTATCTTTTGACATGGCTCTATGACTATAATGGCTTTTGGACAATGTTATATATTTAGCACATGTTTAGTATTATGAAATTATTTCTTTTGGATATTAAGCACTTTGGGATTATTGTGGTATTGTTTATTTTGGAATGGAAAAGTTCTCTTTTTCATATACATATTTTCTAGAAATTGTGATTTAGTAAAAATATACCACCATTTTAGAAATTATATATATATATATATATATATATATATATATATATATATATATATATATATATATTATGGTTTAAACCGTAACAAATATTAAAAAAAAATATCAGCACTGTTTTATTATTATTGTAAACAAACTAACACATAAAAATATATGTTACGGTTAAAATACGGTCACAAACTAATATGTCGAACACAATTATCTGAGGTTATGTGTAAATAAAGGTAATAAATATATCAATTGTGACGGTTATAACCGTCGCAAAAAAGCATAACATAACTTTTAAACAAATGACACTGTTTCTTTTGCATTGTTTCTGAACCGTAATAAATATATCAATTGTGCCGGTCATAACCGTCGCAAAAAAGAATAACATTATTTTTAAACATATGACACAGTTTCTTTTGCATTGTTTCTGAACCGTATTAAATACTCCCTCCGTCCCAGAACAATCTTCACACTTTCCCTTTTGGGCGTCCCAAAACTTACTTCACACATTTAAAACTTACCTAAAATGGAAAGGAATCTTTACTATTCCCTCCACTCATTCTCTCTCCTACATTATTTTAATACTCACAACACCATTATAATTTACTATTCCCTCCACTCATTCTCTCTCCTATTTTATTTTCACACTCACAACATTTTCAATATAATACTCCCTCCTTAAAACTCGTGCAAACAGTGTTTGTGAATTAAGCTCTGGGACGGAGGGAGTATATCAATTGTGACGGTCATAGCCGTCGCAAAAAAGCGTAACATAACTTTTAAACATACAACACAGTTTCTTTTGCATTGTTTCTGAACCGTAACAAAGACCGTCACAAAAACTAATTATGACGGTATACCACCCGTCACAAAGTATTTGTGACCCACGCAATTAAGTCGGACAATAAACCGTCACAAAACCGTCACAAAAGAAATTTGTGACGGTTTTTGAGTTTTTTGCTACGGTCCATCGACCGTCATAAAAGGGGTTGTTTTTTGTAGTGATACTTCAGTTCTCATAGCTATGTTCAATCATGGCCCTGAACATATGCCTGTTTCTGCGAGAGGGTCTAAGAATTGAGCCTCACACAATTCTCCTCGAAGCGGCCCCACTTCTCTCTCACATAGGTGATTTCTTAAAGGTAACCCGTATTACCCTGATCGGATTTTTGACGCGTAAGAATCATTAAAAGCCATAGGCTTATCCTTGTCCTTTCGGGATGTCACTAATAGGAATGGTCTTGGGGTTGGTTCCACCACAGTGACTGACACATAAAAATATATGTTACGGTTAAAATACGGTCACAAACTAATATGTCGAACACAATTATCTGAGGTTATGTGTAAATAAAGGTAATAAATATATCAATTGTGACGGTTATAACCGTCGCAAAAAAGCATAACATAACTTTTAAACAAATGACACTGTTTCTTTTGCATTGTTTCTGAACCGTAATAAATATATCAATTGTGCCGATCATAACCGTCGCAAAAAAGAATAACATTATTTTTAAACATATGACACAGTTTCTTTTGCATTGTTTCTGAACCGTATTAAATATATCAATTGTGACGGTCATAGCCGTCGCAAAAAAGCGTAACATAACTTTTAAACATACAACACAGTTTCTTTTGCATTGTTTCTGAACCGTAACAAAGACCGTCACAAAAACTAATTATGACGGTTTACCACCCGTCACAAAGTATTTGTGACCCACGCAATTAAGTCGGACAATAAACCGTCACAAAACCGTCACAAAAGAAATTTGTGACGGTTTTTGAGTTTTTTGCTACGGTCCATCGACCGTCATAAAAGGGGTTGTTTTTTGTAGTGATACTTCAGTTTTCATAGCTATGTTCAATCATGACCCTGAACATATGCCTGGTTCTGCGAGAGGGTCTAAGAATTGAGCCTCACACAATTCTCCTCGAAGCGGCCCCACTTCTCTCTCACATAGGTGATTTCTTGAAGGTAACCCGTATTACCCTGATCGGATTTTTGACGCGTAAGAATCATTAAAAGCCATAGGCTTATCCTTGTCCTTTCGGGATGTCACTAATAGGAATGGTCTTGGGGTTGGTTCCACCACAGTGACGGTACAAGTCTTTTAACAGTTAGGTGGTCCCATTGAATCTAGTTCTTGGGATCTCCAGTCATCTAGATTGGGTTTTCCTCTGCATTTAACTTTTAAGAGGCTTAAGTCCCATTCCCATCTGAATTTACAACTAACTCTCGATTTAACCCTTTGGTTAACGGATCCGTTTATCATTTGACTTTACATAGTCAAATTAGTTTAGAGTAGTTCTCTAATGGTATTATGTCTTAGACATATATGTTTAGACTACCATTACACATATTGCTATATGTCTTTTATTCATAAATTGACTTTAGCAATATACCATCTTGCTAACACAAGATTTATCCATTTGATACTTGTTAACTCAGATTCATTTAAATCCCAACTATTCCATATTGATCCTTTCAAATAATTCAAGAATATCCACCTAATGACTTGTTTAACCACGAGTCCATTAGTTTTCCTAGAATTTGAATCAACGGATCAAATTGACTAGAATTTTCCTTAGTTAACATATCGTTTTTTGGATTTAATAAACAAAGTGACGTAGCCACTCTTGTTTAAATTCACACAATCAAACATTTGATGTCTTTATCTTTGTACTTGTTTCAAATTATACAATGACTTTACAAACTAGCACATTTTCTTCTAAGATTCCGTTTCTTGAACCATTTCAACACTTTGCTCTATTTCATTCAAAGTATCATTTATTCACTTTCATGAATTTGACATCAATACTTGATTTCAATTGATTTTTTTATATATTCAAATTATATAACAAATCAATATGCACAATTGTTATAAACATAAGTTTAGAAACATAATCCACCTTTTAGTAACCAAATTCAATTTCTTTGGTAATTGGACTTGCTACTTTGCGAAACACCCCACATTCACAACTGTACGTAGGCCTACGTTTCCATACTTAATATGGACATCTCATTGTTTTCTTTGGGAAACCTCTCTAAATGGTAATTATTTTCCAAAGTATACTCACCCTCACATTTTCGGTGTAGTCCCAAAATTAGCAATAATGCCAATTTTCATTATTAACACCATTTGATCATGGTGTACATTGTGGACACTTTGTTTCATTTCTCATTTACAACAAACCCCTCAGGTTGTTCTATGTAAATTTTCTCTTCTAAATCGACATTTAGAAAGGTTATTTACATCCATTTGATGTATTTCAAATTCTGCTATGCAGCAATTGCAAATACACATCTTTATTCTCGTGATGAGAGAATAAGTATAAAAGTAATCAAGGTCTACATTTTTCTTGTAATCCTTAATTACAAGTCTAGCCTTATACTCATTGATTGTTCCATCGGTCTTCATTTCCTTTTTGAAAATTTACTTATATGCTAGTGATTTACTACTCGGAGGTAAATCCACTAGTTTCCAAGTGTGATTTTCCATGATGGAATCAATCTCACTTGTAATTGCCTCTTTCCACAAAGATCCTTCCAAAGAGCTCAATGTCTTTATAACTTTGTGATTCATTTTCTAGCAAGGAGGTTAGAAAATTCGGGCCATAGAATTTTCTTATCCTACCTCATTTGCTATGTCGAGGTCACGCCTCTTCTTAATCACTTAAATACCCTTTCATTTCATTCATTTAAACATCATGAATAACATTCTTCATGACATCACAATTGTCTCTCAAGATACAAGGTATATGTTCAACTTTTTCAAACAAGTTTTGCTTTATAAACACGTTTGACTTTTCAAACGATTTTGACATTTCAAACAAGTTTAACCAACTTTGTCTTTGTATTAAGCATTTCGGCATCCTTCATCACATTTGCTTTCGTCACAAGAAATGTTAGACAACTTTTTTTCTCCAAAAGTTCTATTCTCTTTTCCAACACAAAGACGAATAGCACACACTTTAACATTCATTTATGTTTGAGGTGATTTTAAAATATTTTCAAGTGGAAAGCAATTTCTCAATTATTGTCATCACTTGAGAATTTTACTCAACACCATCCATTCGACATGGTTTTCATGGAAGACTATTTTCACTTATTCCATATGATTTTTTATTTCATTTATGGAGTCCACTATTTAAAATCAAGGAAGCGGATTACGATGATTTTCAATGCACCCGCATTCTCGATTTTATATTTATAGTCCAACGGCTCCCACAAATGTTTTACAATTTTCTTAGTACTATACACATTTTATAATGAATCCGACAATTCATTAAGTATATAGTTCCGATAAAGAAAATTCACATGCTTCAACCTCACTCACGGCTTGAACATCCATCACATTTTCACCCAACTTTGTAGGATCTTCCATAAGAAACCTCTCTAAGTTCAAGGTGGTCAAGTAGAACATTTTTTGTTGCCATCACTTAAAGTCGAGCCCAACAAAATTTTCTACCTATTCACTATGGTGATCCGGAATACTAGGAACAACCAAATTCCATTAGAGATTTGTCTCCACATAAATCAAACATTGGTTTTAATTTTCAACAATTATAACTTTGTTGTTACAAATTTAACTCTCTAACTTAATTAAAGAATTAACTCTAAGAATAAATTGCTAATTCAATAGGATAATTAACACAATTTATTTCTTATAACCACTCATATTTATAAACCTCTAAATTCCTTAATGGAATTATAGTTGGAGGTTAATTATTCCAAAACTTTAAAGGTCTCATCTTGAAGTACCTCTAAATTAGAGAAAGTCACATTCTCATTTACATAATACACAATTTCTTTTAGAAGTCCTTCTAAATATTTGTGTCATTTGTCATCATCAACAACAATAAGATTTAATTACTTCCTTCAAGAAGTCTTATTGTTTTTATCTTTATGACATTAGTCACATATTCCCACAATAGGTTTTAACAACTTCTTCCAAGAAGCTCTATGGGTTTATTTCTTGTAACATTTGTCAATGTTCACAACAATAGAATTTAACAACTTCTTTCAAGAAGCTCTATTATTTTTATCTTTGTGACTTTTGTCACTATTGACACTAATAGGATTTAACAACTCATTTCAAGAAGTCCTATCATCTTTGTCAATATACCATTGATAAAATGCATCATTAAAGACTACATCTTTTAACGTTCACAATCTCAACTTAGTTTCAACGTACTATTCAATTTTTCTCATTATGATTCTTGTAAACCATAAGAACGTTAAAGACTACATCTTTCAACGTTCACTTTCTCAATTTAGTTCCTACTAACTTTTTGATTTTTCTCACTATGATCTCATGAACCATAAGAGATATATCACCCATTATATAAACACTAGAAGTGGCATCACCACAACTTTTTTACACAATCGTCGCAACATCCTTGATGTTCATCCATTAGTTTATTATATGTTCAAAAAATATATTTTTTTTTCTTTCATAACCTGATCAGTTCCGAAAATTATATCATTATCTCCACATAAAATATTTCGATCTCCACCGTCCATATTGTTCTTCTATGAGTTTAGAACTTGCTCACCAAATTTGAGCTCGATCCAATGGTTAACGAATTAGAAATAACAATTTTACCGCAGCTGGTCATTGCAAAAACTTGCTGAAATTTTCTTCCATCGTTTTCTATCTTTTCTCCCGTGGCCGCCGCTCTATCGGATTTCTCAAATCTGTAATCCTTTCTCAAATAGCGAATTTGTATTAAGATTGTTAGACAAAATCTTACAATAAGCACAAAGTAAGAAAAGAATTACAATATATTGAAAAATAAGTTACAACATAAAATTAAACGAGGAGAAACCGTAGAAGAAAATTTGTTTGATAATCTTCTTGATGTTGCCCGAGTCGTGTGTGACACACTCTCCATAAGACAAATTCGTCCCCTTATCCAGTTGTGCTTGAGATTAAACGGGACGTCTCCCAGGATAAAACGGATGGACCGGAAGGTGGTTGCACAATAGTACCTCAGGCGAACTGAATTTAGATGCTTGGACAATATCACCACTGATGCAATGCATGAGGCCAAAGAAAAATAATACTCAATATGCTATGAAAATGGAGTGTTGAGATTATGGATATCAATGTGTTTTGTGTTGTTGTTCTTCCCTTTGTATAGTTGCCAAGGAAATCAAAACTGCTAGAAAATTAAAACCCTTTTTAATTTTCTTAATCACTGCATTTATTGCGACAGTTACACAAACTTTTGAAATCATCAGAACCGTTTCTGGCACTCAGCTGCTGGTGCCCAGGTGATGCTGGTGTCCAGTTACAATGGGTCAAGTTAAAAAGAATGTAAAAAGTAGGCTAGCGCGAGTAGGCCACTTTGGAGCTACATTGTCTCTATGCTCCATAATCTTACTCCCTACTAAAGTGTAGGAGTATATAAACTAATATCATTTTACATTTCTTTCCAATGTGGGATAACCACATTTCCCACTTACTTTGAGCCTTAATATCTCATTCATCCCTCAACCATTTTGGATAAATAAATATATGATTTCAACGTTCTTATGGAGTAGAACACAACCCAACAATCAATTTGGTCATTTAACAAACAACCCATTTAGAAAATAAAAAATTATTTCCTTCAAACACACATATTTTTTCAACAATACTAATATAATAATTAAGAGGAAAGAGAATGAGTCAAGTAGGTATTGTGAGTATGAAAAGTAAAATAAGAGAGAAAATGAGTGGGAGAAATAGTAAGGCGATTGTTGTTGTGAGTACAATAAACGAGTCCCATTGGATAAAAAATATTATAAACATGGCATTTTGGGACGTGTACCCCCCTTTTCTTAAATCGGTGAGGCATTTAATAAAATAACAAATTATATTTAGTCGGGTGGGTGAGTATATATATTCTTGTCATTCTTTTTATTTATGGAAAGACTTTTTTGCTATCCATCGTCACATCTCGTATTACCAGACCTGTCCATTATTTGCAGCAACTGGTTTACAGGTTTACTATAAAAGTACCCCTGAATGTGACTTCATTTAATTTGTTAATACGTTTCAGATTGACCAAAGTAGAAAACCCAAGATGGTTTTTCTCACATATTTTGGACCTTGGTAAATATAGCAGTAATTCTTCAGAGAGTACGTATTCCTTCTATCCCACCAAAAAAGACATAATTTTGATTAAAATTGTTAACTTAATTGCATTTTGATCAAAACATTATAGAAAATTTGATGATTCTAATAAAAATTAAAAATTGTTATTGAGTTTATTTTTAATGGTGAGTCATTTTATAATTTTTAATTTATCATTAGAATCATCAAATTTTGTATAAAATTTTGGTCAAAATGCAATTAAGCCGACTATATTTATAATATGATAAGAGAGCTTTCTTGGTGCATTGACTTTAATCTATTTTGGAATTCTTAATGCATTTTTTGGTTCACTGACTTTACTCTATTTTTGGGATTCTTTATTTATGCAGTTTATCCTATATGATAAGAAAGCTTTATTTGTGCATTGACTTTATTTTTGGGAATTCTTTATGCATTACTTTATCATTTTGATCAAAATTGTAAGCTTAATTGCATTTTGATCAAGACTTTATAGAAAATTTGATGATCCTAATAAAAATTAAAAATTGTTTTTGAGTGTATTTTTAATAGTGAGTCATTTGTTAAACAAATATCTGACAGCTAAGTCAAACAATAGCTGTCTGATCATTTGCATATCAAACAAGGGCCTTTCAGCTTTATATAAAAAAAAAATGCTTGATATGCATGGGGTTTGAACCTACAATTACAAGTTAAAATGCTCATATCTTAACCACTAAACTATATACATAATTTATTCAAAGGGGTTCATCTCCACCCCTTTAAACAACCTTGTGTCCGCCCCAAGTAATCATGTTGTTATGAAATCGGTGTTGGAAATGGGTAACGAAAAGTTAAGTTTGACTTAACGTTAACCTAGATTTCTAACGGAAGTTCGTTATGTGTTAACGGAACTAGTTACAAATTGTATTCTACATTTGTTGTAGATTACTAAAATCATTGAATATCTCAAAAACCATTTGGGGTGAATGAGAATTAATGACAAATATCTTTTGTGACTTAACAAAGTTAGTTAAAAGGGTCAATTTGATTGTGTGGATCAAATTGGGTTTGAACAGTGTTTTTGGGCGATGAGTTTTTGGCTCAAACTGATCAGAACGAGTGGGGACTCTGAGCACGAGTCGTGAGCACGAATGGACCTTAATGGACCTTGGCTCAAAACTGATCAGAACGAGTGGGATGCCCAAGAACGAGTCGTGGTCACGACTCGTGCCAAGGAGCACGAGTCGTTCCCTCTCGTGTCATTTCGAATCGTTGCACCTTTTCATGAGAAAAGGCACTAAACCTTTTGACTCCCTTTAAATACTTCCCTCTCCGAATTTCAATTCACTCATACTGTATTTCTACCCTTCCTACCCTCTAGTAAGATAGATTATCATACCCAAATCATTGCATATTGTTGCATTCAATCCGTTCAAGTCCAAAGTTCAAAACATTGTGTTGTTCGTTAGATTAGTTATATTGGAGTGCTCCTTATAACTAATAAAAAGTCGTTTTATCTTACGAGAGTTTTGTCATTCAACCGTAAGCACTGCGGACAAATAACTCTTACGGAGATTGTATCAAATACAAGACTCGACTTGATTTCTTTTGTTCTTTCAATCTCCGTTACTTTTCTCGTCAGTTTTTCTGTTAAATCTTAAAGAAGCCATACACAAGTTCCAACAATCGTAAGAGTTATTTGACGCTTCTTCAAGATTATCAAGAGATGGCAAACGAGAAAGACACCACTTCATCTAGTCAAGGGAATGTGACGCCTCCTCCACAAGGTGATACTACATTCAACAACGTTGCTCCCGCTCCTACAACTCATCACATCAGTCATGGTGAGAAACCCGCGAAATTTACCGGTGTGGATTTCAAGAGATGGCAACAGAAGATGCTCTTCTACTTGACCACCCTAAGTTTGCACCGCTTCTTAAAGGAAGATCCTCCGGCGGTAGAAAAAGGTGATCCGGACCCCCAAAGGCAAATGGCAAAGGAGGCTTGGTCTCACGGTAATTTTCTTTGTAAGAATTATATCTTGAATGGACTTGATGATGCACTATACAATGTGTATAGTACAAGCCGAGTTAGCCAAAGCGTTGTGGGACACTTTGGAAAGGAAGTACAAGATCGAGGATGCTGGGTCAAAGAAATTTGTCGTCGGTAAGTATCTTGACTTCATGATGGTCGATTCCAAATCGGTAACAACTCAAGTAGATGAATTCCAAATCATTTTACATGGGCTTGATGCCGAGGGGATGATCATGAATGATCCATTTAAGGTGGCTTCCATCATTGAAAAGTTGCCTCCTTCGTGAAAGGACTTCAAGAACTATCTCAAGCATAAACGCAAGGAGATGTCCTTGGAAGACATTGTTGTTCGTCTTCAAATAGAAGAGAACAATAGAATGAATGAGGCCAAAGTTGCTAAAGGCAAGATGGAGGCTAAGGTCAATCTCGCCGAGGCTAGCACAAGTGGCACAAAGAGAAAGCATTCCGAAAATACCGGGAATGCTAAGAAAGGGAAGAAGAAGGCCTCTAAGAAATTCAAGGGGTCTTGCTATAATTGTGGCAAACCGGGCCACTTGTCAAGGGATTGTCGTCTCCCGAAGAAAGAGGCGAATAATGTTGACCACATGGATCTTGACTTTGCAGCGGTTGTGTTCGAAGCCAACGTTGCAAACTTGGAGGGGAATCCAAAGGCTTGGTGGATAGATACCGGTGCTACCCGCCATATTTGTGGTAACAAGGAAAGTTTCTCCTCCTATACTCCCATCTCCTAAGAAAGCTTTACATGGGAAATTCTGCGACCTCCGATGTTCAAGGCATTGGAAACGTGATTTTGAAGATGACTTCCGTAAAGAAGTAACCTTGTTGGATGTGCCGCATGTTCCGGACATCAGTAAAAATTTGGTGTCCGGCGCTTTGCTTAGTAAGGCCGGTTTTAGACTAGTATTCGAATCCGACAAATTTGTACTAACCAAGAATGGTTTGTTTCTTGGAAAAGGTTACCTCGAGGAGGGCCTTTTTAAAATGAATGTAATGACTGTAATCCGCCAAGGTGCGATGAATAAAAGTTGTGTTCCTTATGTTTACTTGTCGGAAAGTTCTAATTTATGGCATGATAGATTAGGACATGTAAACCTCGACACCATTAAGAAATTAGCGAGACAAGATTTAATCCAAATGACTAAATCCTACTCGACTAATAGGTGCGAAGTTTGTGTTGAGGCAAAAATGACTAAGTCACCATTTAATGCCATACAAAGAGACACGACTCCTCTCGAGTTAATTCACACCGACATATGTGATTTAAAACTAGTGCAAACTCGAGGAGGTAAAAAGTACTTCATTACATTTATAGATGATTGCACTAAGTATTGTTATGTCTATCTCTTAAGAAGTAAGGATGAAGCCTTAGGGGCTTTTGAGACTTATAAGAAAGAAGTTGAGAATCAACTTAACTTGAAAATTAAGAAAATTAGAAGCGATAGAGGTGGAGAATATGAAGCACCGTTTGAAGGACTATGTTGGGAATCCGGCATAATTCATCAAACAACGGCTCCATATACCCCTCAATCTAATGGAGTTGCTGAACGCAAAAACCGCACTCTCAAAGAGATGATGAACGCGCTTTTGATCGCTCAGCTTACCCGACAACTTGTGGGGAGAAGCAATACTCACTTCTAATTATGTTCTTAATAAAATACCCAAGAAAGGTATTGATAAAACACCCTATGAATTGTGGCATAATCGTAGGCCATGTTTTAAATACCTTAAAGTGTGGGGGTGTTTGGCCAAGGTTGAAGTACCTAAGCCTAAACAAGTCAAGATTGGCCCAAAGACCATTGACTGTGTTTTTATTGGATATGCCAATAATAGTAGTGCCTATCGGTTTATAGTACATAAATCGGACATTCCAGATATGCACGTAGGAACTACTATAGAATCAAGGAATGCGGTATTCTTTGAAAACATTTTTCCGGTTAAGGACAGGAAAGATGTAGGTTCTAATAAGAGAACACATGAGTCTACATCCGGTCCTTCTCAAATAGAAGAAGAAGAACCGAGACGTAGCAAAAGGGCAAGAGTGGAAAAGACTTTTGGTCCTGATTTTCTATCTTACATGTTAGAAAACGAACCATCAACTGTTAAAGAAGCTTTGTCCGGTCCGGATAGTTTCTTCTGGAAAGAAGCTATTAACAGTGAAATAGAATCCATAATGCTCAACAATACTTGGAAATTAGTTGATCTCCCTCCAGGTTGCAAACCATTAGGTTGCAAATGGATCCTTAAACGGAAGTATAAGGCGGATGGATCTATCGAAAAGTACAAAGCTAGGCTAGTTGCCAAGGGCTTTAGACAGAAAGAGGGATATGATTTCTTCGATACATACTCCCCTGTCACAAGGATCACATCTATTCGTGTTCTCATAGCTATTGCGGCGGTTGCATAATCTTGAGATACACCAAATGGATGTGAAGACTGCTTTCCTTAATGGAGAACTTGATGAAGAAATTTACATGGAACAACCCGAAGGGTTCGTGGTTCCTGGTAAAGAAAGAAAGGTGTGTAAACTTGTAAAATCCTTGTATGGACTTAAACAAGCACCTAAACAATGGCATGAGAAGTTCGATAGAACCATGTTATCGAATGGATTCAAGATCAATGAATGTGACAAGTGTGTCTACATTAAAGGAACATCTGAATCATTCGTTATCGTTTGTCTTTATGTAGACGACATGCTCATAATGGGAAGTAATCATGATTTAATCATGAATACCAAAGGCATGTTAAAGAAGAACTTTGACATGAAAGACATGGGATTAACTGATGTAATATTAGGGATAAAGATCTCTAGAACATCTGAAGGATTAGTTCTTTCACAATCCCATTACCTAGAGAATGTTCTTCGGAAATTCAATGTCTTTGATGACCCTCCGCTAAGACACTGTAGACTTGGCTCTACATTTAGCCAAGAACAAAGGGGAACCAGCTTTCTCAACCGGAATATGCAAGAATAATTGGCGGTCGATGTACTTAACAAATTGTACTCGTCCGTACATTGCATATTCAAAGTGAGCAAACTAAGTAGGTTCACAAGCAATCCTAGTACTGATCATTGGAAAGCTCTCATGAGAGTACTAAGATATTTAAAGTATACATTAAACCATGGGATACTTTACAATAAATATCCAGCAGTATTAGAAGGATACTGTGATGCCAATTGGATATCGGACACGAAACACTCTAAATCCACAAGTGGATATGTATTCACTATAGGTGGAGGAGCAAAGTGTCATGGAAATCCTCCAAACAAACGTGTATAGCCGATCCACGATGGAATCCGAGTTTATCGCGTTAGATAAAGTCGGGAAGAAGCAGAATGGCTTAAGAACTTCCTGGAGGATGTTCCTTGTTGAGCAAACCGCGTCGCTGTACTAATCCATTGTGATAGTCAATCAGCAATAGGAAGGGCACAGAATAGTATGTACAATGGTAAGTCTAGACATATTCGTCGTAGACACAATACCATTAGACAGCTTGATCAAGAATGGCGTTATCACCATTGATTATGTAAAATCATGTGATAACTTAGCGGATCCATTTACCAAAGGTATAAATAGAGATCAACCGTATAAACTGTTAAGGGAATGGGTTTAAAACCCACAACAAAAGAACTTATAGCGGACACTCAACCTTGAGAAATGGAGATCCCAGCCCTTGGTTCAATGAGACAACCAAGTTATAAGTTCTAGTAGAGTTACTTGGAAACAACAACTCGGTTTATTAACCTGGAGATGTTGAATACTCATTCCGTAACATCCAAGTACAAGCACATGCAGCAGTGGTAAGGTTAAGTTGAGAAAACTTTTAATGATTTCTATACCTACGGGTGGAGTAGTGCATGATACTCCTTATAGAAAGAATCACCTATATAAGTGAGAGGTAATTAGGCCGCCTCTAAATGAACGCTTATGAATGAGATACGGTCCAGGGCCAAAATGGACAAAACGTGAGAACAACAATTGTTAGAGCTGTTATTATGTGAGTATTATTGTCTTGGTATACACCCGACGCCACCGGTTCAAAGCGACTCGCTACCAAATGGCTAGTATATCCGATAATATTTCACTAGGGAAGATTCAAGGCCACAAGCTATCTATCCCGATGTAATAATAGTTCGCCGAACTTTGGACGAAATTGCATTCATGCATTAATTGTCATTCATGTGGGGGATTGTTGGAAATGGGTAACGAAAAGTTAAGTTTGACTTAACGTTAACCTAGATTTCTAACGGAAGTTCGTTATGTGTTAACGGAACTAGTTACAAATTGTATTCTACATTTGTTGTAGATTACTAAAATCATTGAATATCTCAAAAACCATTTGGGGTGAATGAGAATTAATGACAAATATCTTTTGTGACTTAACAAAGTTAGTTAAAAGGGTCAATTTGATTGTGTGGATCAAATTGGGTTTGAACAGTGTTTTTGGGCGATGGGTTTTTGGCTCAAACTGATCAGAACGAGTGGGGACTCTGAGCACGAGTCGTGAGCACGAATGGACCTTAATGGACCTTGGCTCAAAACTGATCAGAACGAGTGGGATGCCCAAGAACGAGTCGTGGTCACGACTCGTGCCAAGGAGCACGAGTCGTTCCCTCTGTGCTGTTTCGAACTGTTGCACCTTTTCATGAGAAAAGGCACTAAACCTTTTGACTCCCTTTAAATACTTCCCCCTCCGAATTTCAATTCACTCATACTGTATTTCTACCCTTCCTACCCTCTAGTAAGATAGATTATCATACCCAAATCATTGCATATTGTTGCATTCAATCCGTTCAAGTCCAAAGTTCAAAACATTGTGTTGTTCGTTAGATTAGTTATATTGGAGTGCTCCTTATAACTAATAAAAAGTCGTTTTATCTTACGAGAGTTTTGTCATTCAACCGTAAGCACCTGTGCGGGACAAATAACTCTTACGGAGATTGTATCAAATACAAGACTCGACTTGATTTCGTTTGTTCTTTCAATCTCCGTTACTTTTCTCGTCAGTTTTTCTGTTAAATCTTAAAGAAGCCATACACAAGTTCCAACAATCGGTATCCATTCTCGGTCACGATCGTTGCCGATCTCTTAGCTACATAATAACTACTCAATTCATATTAACCATTTCATGTAACTTAAAAAAAAAAAAAAAAGACTCATTTTTGTAATATGAGAAGGAAAATCACAAACTAAGTAGTATAAACCATTGTTGGAAATAATGTTAACTTAGAGAAAAGAAAAATTAGAAGCTTTTTGAAAGGTTAATGTCAAGTTTTGTGTATGATTTGGTTGTGTCCCTAACCATTCAAATGTTGTAATACACATTTAGAAACCCATGAAATTATAGGTTTCTGTTGAAATAAGTGTCATTTGAACTTGACATAACTACTACTTAATTTTCAATAAGATATTGCTAACCCCTTTGTTGACTTGCATGTTTGTATTAGTTATGTGAAGTTGAATTTTCCCTCGACCTACCTATACATGACAGATATAAATTTATATATGTGCGTGTGTATGAAGTAGTTCTTGTCAAAATAGACAAGAATAATATTTCATCCAAGAAATCAATCGAAACGCAATTTTACTTCATGCGGATTTGATATTGAAAATAGTGCATGGAATGGAACCCTAAAACCACAATGATCAGCGGAACGTCAAGGGTATACCTTTACGTATTCTTTCGTGTGATCTATTTATTAGTGAAATGATATTGGAAAAGTTAAATGCGAAGATATAATCATATATGTGAATAGTATATGAAGAAGGAATTAGTTACATATCCTTTGGATGTACGAATAGCCCAAGTACGTACTAGATGCGGCATACTGTATATTATTCCTTCATAAAATTCTTGTAAACTCTTGGGAATCTGTATAAGCTAGTTTAGAGCCCAAGACGTTAGAGCTAATGTCAACTCTTTATCATTAAATATAAAACTGAAATATGCTGTCATTAATCCTTCCCATTTCCCATTACAGCAATAAACTTTTTATGTTTAATTACTTAGCTTTTCTTTTCAGGAAAATTCGACTTGTTTGTTGACTCGAATTCGTAGGAGTAGCTCATGATCTTTATATAATGAGTACAAGGCTTGTTTATGCTCGATGTGATACGAGTGCTTCAACAACTTGAAGGACAATTAGGCCAAACTGTCTAGCTCTTTTAATTTCCTTTGCTAGCCCTGACATGATGAAGACTTTTAACCCCTTCTATTCTTATAAACCTTTTGGGAATCACCATTAGCTAGTATAAACTTTAAACATCAAAAAATTGTACAACTAATGTCAACTCTCAATCTCTGTATATAAAGGAACATGCTCTCATTCCTCTCTCATCATCACAACAAATACCTTCTTACTTTAATTACTTCAGATCACCTCTTCCCTATCATTTTTCTCTCCTCCAACATTTTCTTTGGTGAAAAAGAGAGAGAGAGAGATGGGTGATATTGAAGGCTCCCCAGGAACCTCCATGCATGGAGTCACTGGCAGAGAACCCGTTCTCGCCTTTTCCGTTGCCTCTCCGATTGTCCCCACTGATACCACCGCAAAGTTTGACTTGCCCGTTGATTCCGAACATAAGGCCAAAGCATTCAAACTCTTCTCATTTGCAAACCCTCACATGAGAACCTTCCACCTCTCTTGGATCTCTTTCTTTACCTGCTTTGTCTCCACCTTTGCAGCCGCCCCCCTCGTTCCCATCATCCGGGACAACCTTAATCTCACCAAAGGTGATATTGGGAATGCCGGGGTTGCTTCCGTTTCCGGAAGTATCTTTTCCAGGCTGGTTATGGGTGCAGTTTGTGATTTACTAGGCCCTAGATATGGTTGTGCATTTCTCATCATGCTTACTGCCCCAACCGTGTTTTGTATGTCGTTTGTTTCTGATGCTAGTGGCTACATAGCCGTTAGATTCATGATTGGTTTCTCTCTTGCAACATTTGTGTCTTGTCAGTATTGGATGAGTACTATGTTTAATTCCAAGATTATTGGGCTTGCTAATGGAACGGCGGCAGGGTGGGGGAATATGGGCGGTGGAGCTACTCAACTTTTGATGCCTTTGCTTTATGACATAATCAGAAGGTCTGGTTCAACTCCATTCACTGCCTGGAGAATTGCATTTTTCATTCCTGGATGGCTTCATGTCCTTATGGGAATACTTGTTTTAACACTTGGCCAAGACCTTCCTGATGGCAACCTTGCTGCCCTACAGAAGAAGGGCACAGTTGCTAAAGATCAATTTGGAAAGGTCAGTCTCTCTCTTTCTCTCTCTCTCTCTCTCTCTCTCTCTCTCTACTCTCTCTCTCTCTCTCTTTATCCTACCTTATTCTAGGCTAATTTTTCTTCTTGCCAAATACAGGTGTTGTGGTATGCTGTGACAAATTACAGGACATGGATCTTTGTCCTCCTTTATGGTTACTCTATGGGTGTTGAGCTATCCACTGATAATGTGATCGCTGAATACTTCTATGACAGGTCTGTTTCTCCCAACTAACTTTTATCTTATTCCAAATTTACTAGAAAATAATGAATAATTGTATGGCTCTTTACTTTATCTTATTCCAAATTTACTAGAAAATAATGAATAATTGTATGGCTCTTTACGGTCATTAGTGAATCTAAACTTGTTAGAATGGTTTGTATGACAGGTTCGACTTAAAGCTTCACACAGCCGGGATCATTGCAGCAACTTTTGGAATGGCTAACTTACTCGCTCGACCCTTTGGTGGATGGGCTTCAGATTTCACAGCTAAAAGATTTGGAATGAGGGGTAGGCTATGGACCCTTTGGACCCTTCAAACATTAGGGGGTCTCTTCTGTCTACTCCTTGGCCGTGCTAATTCAATTTCCATTGCCATAACATTTATGATCCTCTTCTCCGTTGGTGCACAAGCCGCATGTGGGGCCACTTTTGGTATCATCCCTTTCATTTCACGACGATCTCTTGGAATTATCTCTGGCATGACTGGTGCAGGTGGGAATTTCGGGTCTGGTTTGACCCAACTGATATTCTTCACGAGCTCTAGACACTCGACAGCCACGGGGCTATCGTATATGGGTATTATGATTATGGCTTGCACACTTCCTGTAACACTATGCCATTTCCCACAATGGGGGAGCATGTTTCTTCCACCTAGTAAAGACCATCTCAAAGGTAGTGAAGAAAACTACTATGTTTCGGAGTGGTCAGAAGAGGAAAGGCAGAAGGGTATGCACCAAGGAAGTGTCAAGTTTGCTGAGAATAGCCGGTCGGAGCGTGGCAGACGCATCACATCAGCAGCAACTCCACCAAATTCCACTCCAAACCATGTATGATGCCCTGCAATTATAATCAAACTAAATTTAGCTTTAGTGATAAATAGTTGTTTTGGCTTCTTTGTGGAGGGAGTGTATATCCTTAGCAAAACTTGTTTTCTGTGTTGGAAAAATGATATCGAAAGAAGCCTTGAGATTGATATCGAATGGAAAGAACCAGAAACAATGGGTTACAAACCCTAGATAAAGAAATTCGCAGATTTTCCTTTATTTTCTTTATTCAATAATCAATCACTGATTTTCGGAATTACAATTAGGCCTAATTATATAGTGACCCTAGGACTTGAAAAACAAGTCAAAAACTTTCCAAAATAACCCTAGTCTATATAGTAACCTAATCAATCAATAAAACATTAAAATAAAACCATAATCTACTTCTAATCATAAAAATATTACCTATTTAAAATAAATTTCGAAAATAATAAAATAATAACAAATAAAAATAGTTAAAATCAAATCCTAACTTAGCTCCAGATTTTGATCTCCTTGCTTGTCCCGCTTGATTAACTTGTGTGTTATCATACAGTATCATTCTCTCCTTAGAAAAAATTCGACCTCGAATTTTGGTTGTTGTGCTGAAAAATACCTTACAAAATTCACCCTTCAACCGTAGACGAACTGTATACTTGATATTATTTCTCATTATATCCATCCAATCAGTCCATCAATATTTAACAAAATCATCAACAAAAAATTTCTTGATAGTTTGATGACAAATCTGACCGATAACAACTAACAAAAAGGACCTTCATACGAAAAAAACACTTAACGAACCCAAAATTCTACGACAATTCATCCGATGGATGTTTTGAACAAGGTGTTTTTAGATATTCCGAGTATGACCTTCTCAATTGACAAATATCACAGTCACAAATATCATAAACAGGGGATTTTGACCAATCAATAAATTGATCAAAACTGTCTGATAAAATAAATGGTGATGATGGATCATCAAAAACCCTTTCAACAGTAACGATAGATAATGGGACGCGAAATACATCCGTATGTACCATACTTTCAATCCCCGGACTCTCGATTTCTGCATTGATATCCCTTGAAGGATTTGCCACATTTCTAGACCCAATTTCTTGACCCCGATTGAAGGAAGTGACCCCTTCTTGAAACTCCATGTCCTCGGATAATACCTCCGAATCTGAACCCATAGCCGGTGGATGCATCATGGCCCCTTCCACGCGTGCTTGAATATTCTGGAGTTATTGAATCTGCTTTCGCACTTCGTCTCCCTCAATATCACGTATGCCACGTTTGCGATGATGAACGTCTTGACTGAAATCCGCTCCACGGTTCCTTCACGAACATCTTTTCCGCCACGAACACTACGCCCTCGTTCGGCCATCAATATCGATACCCTCGTCCAGGAATCTGATACCAAATGATGTCGAAAGAAGCCTTGAGATTGATACCGAACGGAAAGAACAAGAAACAATGAATTACAAACCCTAGATAAAGAAAGGCTCAGTTTATTTTCTTTATTCAATAATCAATCACTGATTTTCGGAATTACAATTAGGCCTAATTATAT
Organism: Adenophora triphylla var. japonica; assembly: GCA_022495995.1. Taxonomy (NCBI): domain Eukaryota; kingdom Viridiplantae; phylum Streptophyta; class Magnoliopsida; order Asterales; family Campanulaceae; genus Adenophora; species Adenophora triphylla. The sequence goes on from JAFEMH010006086.1 coordinate 61,880, forward strand.
AGTGACCCTAGGACTTGAAAAACAAATAAAAAACTTTCCAAAATAACCATAGTCTATATAGTAACCTAATCAATCAATAAAATATTAAAATAAAACCATAATCTACTTCTAATCATAAAAATATTACCTATTTAAAATAAATTTCGAAAATAATAAAATAATAACAAATAAAAATAGTTAAAATCAAATCCTTACTTACACTACTACATTTCTGACCTAATGTAACGCCAATTTTCGTTGCATTAGGGCCCAAAAACCGTTACATTAGGCCTAATGTAACGCCAAATGGCCGTTGCATTCTCTTGCGTTGCATTAGGTCTAATGCAACGACATAGTAAGCTAATGTAACGCCAGAGCTTTGGCGTTGCATCGGAGTAAATACACGATGCAACGCCAATTTTAAAACTATATGAACACCTAATGCAACGCCAAAAAGAACCTAATGCAACGCCAATTTAAAAAGTGGTTGAATACCTAATGTAACGCCAAAAAGTAGATGAGTACCTAAAATTTATTACATAATTTCACAATTTTATTAATTTTTTTAATTTCTTTTTTCAATATATATATATATATATATATATTAAAAAATATATAAATATTTATTCTCAAATTAATCCCTTAACTTTTTTTTTTCTCAAATCAGTCCCTTAATGTTTTTTATTCTCAAATCAGTCACATAACTTTTTTTATATTCAAATCAATCCTTATATTTTTCAAAAGTTACATTTTACCCCACCATCATCCACCACCATCCACCACCGTCCACCACCGTCCACCACCGTCCACAACCATCCACAAATCAAACAGTACAACTTATTATGCATATTCGTCTACAACCTAAATATTCAGACTCAAAATTGATTATACGAAACACAAAATTTTCAATCCAATTTTCTAGATTCAAGGAAATTTTTGCTCTTGGGTTCACGAGATGAAGCGTAGTCAAGAAACGTGGCAAAGTCAGTGTATTTGACAACAGAGGAGAACCAGATCTGCATATTTGACACACCAGAAAGATGCTTTGGCTTCTTGTTCGCCGGAATTAATGAAGGTGGGGTTTGCTCGCCGAAATTAATGAAGGTGGGGTGTGGTCGCCGGGATTAATGAAGGCGGCCTTGAGAAGAGAGAGAGGCGGGTGGGTAGGAGATGCTGAAGTAGTGGTGGCCGGCGATGGCGGAGGCGGCTGCGTAGGAGGGTATTGTCGGAAGTAAATGAGAGAGAGAGAGAGACGGGAATCTCAATTTTGAAGAACTGGAAATGAGAGAGAGAGAGAGAACCGGTTTCTTGATTGTGATAAACTGAAAAAATAAAGTGAGAGAAATGAGGAGAGAAAAAAGGAGGAGTAATTATTGGTTTTGTTAATAAATATTGTGGACCGTTGGATTGAAAGTGTGGATGGTTGGATTTGGTTTATTTCATGATCCGCGTGGTTATTTGAGATCCAATAAAACAATGCCATGTGGAATTGTTTTATTGGATCTCAAATAACCACGCGGATCATGAGCTAAATCAAATCCAACCATTCACACTTTCAATCCAACGGTCCACAATTCTTCTAAATGTTATTATTAATAAATATTATTGATAATATTAATAATTATTATTAATAATAATTATTATTATTAATTATTATTATTAATAATAATAATTATTAATAATAATTATTAATAATTATTAATAATAATTATTAATAATAATTATTATTATATAACTAATAATAAAAATATTTATTATCAATAATATTTATTAATAATAATAATTATTAATAATAATTATTATATAATAATAATTATTATTAATAATAATAATTAATTATATAATAATAATTATAAATAATAATAATAATTAATAAATATTATATAATTAATAATTAATAATAATTATTATTATATAATTAATAATAATAATTAAGTATATAATAATAATTATGGCATTGTTTTATTTGATCTCAAATAATCACGCGGATCATGAGCTAAATCAAATCCAACCATTCACACTTTCAATCCAACGGTCCACAATTCTTCTAAATGTTATTATTAATAAATATTATTGATAATATTAATAATTATTATGAATAATTATTATTATTATTAATTATTATTATTAATAATAATAATTATTAATAATAATTATTAATAATTATTAATAATAATTATTAATAATTATTATTATTTTATAACTAATAATAAAAATATTTATTATCAATAATATTTATTAATAATAATAATTATTAATAATAATTATTATATAATAATAATTATTATTAATAATAATAATTAATTATATAATAATAATTATAAATAATAATAATAATTAATAATTATTATTATATAATTAATAATTAATAATAATTATTATTATATAATTAATAATAATAATTAATTATACCCTATACGCTATAGGGTATACCCTATACCCTATAGGGTATACCCTATACCGTATATCCTATAGGGTATACCCTATACCCTATAGGGTATACCCTATACCATATGACCTATGCCCTATACCTTATACCCTATAGGGTATACCCTATACCATATGCCCTATACCTTATACCATATACCCTATAGGGTATACCCTATACCCTATAGGGTATACCCTATACCATATGACCTATGCCCTATACCTTATACCCTATACCCTATAGGGTATACCCTATACCATATGCCCTATGCCCTATACCTTATACCCTATACCCAATATCCTATACCCTATATCCTATAGGGTATACCCTATACCCTATAGGGTATACCCTATACCATATGCCCTATACACTAGGCCCTCTATCCTATAGGTTATACCCTATAGCCTATAGGGTATACCCTATACCATATGCCTATATCCTATACTCTATATCCTATAGGGTATACCCTATACCATATGCCCTATATCCTATAGGGTATACCCTATACCATATGCCCTATACCTTATACCATATACCCTATAATCTATAGGTTATACCCTATACCCTATGGGGTATACCCTATACCATATACCCTATACCATATGACCTATGCCCTATACCTTATACCCTATAGGGTATACCCTATACCATATGCCCTATACCTTATACCCTATAGGGTATACCCTATACCATATGCCCTATGCCCTATACCTTATACCCTATACCCTATACCCTATATCCTATAGGGTATACCCTATACCCTATAGGGTATACCCTATACCATATGCCCTATATCCTATAGGGTATACCCTATACCCTATAGGGTATACCCTATACCATATGCCCTATATCCTATACCCTATATCCTATAGGGTATACCCTATACCCTATAGGGTATACCCTATACCATATGCCCTATATCCTATAGGGTATACCCTATATCATATGCCCTATACCTTATACCATATACCCTATACCCTATAGGGTATACCCTATACCCTATAGGGTATACCCTATACCCTATGGGGTATACCCTATACCATATGCCCTATACCCTATAGGATATATGTTATAGGGTATAGTGTATAGGGCATAGGGTATAGGGTATAGGATATAGGGTATAGGATATAGTGTATAGGGTATAGGGTATATGGTATAGTGTATAGGGTATAGGGTATAGGGTATAGGGTATAGAATATAGGATATAGGGTATAGGGTATATGGTATAGGGTATAGGGTATAGTGTATAGGGTATAGGGTATAGGGTATAGGGTATAGGGCATAGGATATAGGGTATAGTGTATAGGGCATAGGGTATAGGGTATAGTGTATAGGGTATAGTGTATAGGGTATAGTGTATAAGGTATAGGGTATATGGTATAGGGTATAGGGTATAGGATATAGGATATAGGTTATAGGGTATAGTGTAGGGTATAGGGTATAGGTTATAGGATTTTGGCGTTGCATTAGTAATTTAGGCGTTACATTAGGATTTTGGCGTTGCATTAGTAATTTAGGCGTTACATTAGGATTTTGGCGTTGCATTAGACTCGTTACATTAGCTCTGGCGTTGCATTAGATGCGTTACATTAGCTCTGGCGTTGCATTAGCCGTTACATTAGCTCTGGCGTTGCATTAGATGCGTTACATTAGCTCTGGCGTTGCATTAGATGCGTTACATTAGCTCTTGGCGTTACATTAGATGCGTTAGATGCGTTACATTAGGTCAGAAATGTAGTAGTGTTAGCTCCAGATTTTGATCTCCTTGTTTGTCCCGCTTGATCAATTTGTGCGTTATCATACTGTATTAAAATGTACAGCTCAACTTTACAAAATAAATTGGAGGAGAAGAAGTATAATGGAGGAGTATTTTATTCTTTTACTTAGACTATGTACAGTGGTTTCATCTCACTCTCCCATTTCATCTAACACTTTTTACACTTTTTCTCATCCACCTAATATTTCATCTACCCATTTCATTTAACTCCCTACAATGGCTAAATTAAATTAAATTTCAACTCCCTCAAACTCATCATTCTATACCCCACCACTTTTATTTTATTTATATTCTCTATTTTTATGATTAGATTATAATTAAAAAAATATTTCACACTTAATTAAAAAAATATTGCATCAATTTATAGAAAAAAAATAATGTTTTTTTAAATAAAAGCTAAAATGAAGAAGGATAATTGAGCTCAATGAAACTTGTATCAATTTATAGGAAAAAAAAATGATAAATTTTGGTGAATTTTTTTTTTAAAAAAATAATTTACTAGGAGATAATTCAGCTAGAAGAATTGGGATAAAAAAATTTTGAAAATCCAACAAACCAATATCAGGGTGACACTTGGCACAACAAGCAAAAAAAAAAAAAAAAAGGAAAATTGAACCATTTCAACCGGTTGAAATATTTCAACTCCAAATTTCATTTAACCCATTTCAACTTGCCCATTGCACAACTTCATCTAACTAAAACCCATTTCATTTCCTATTTCATCTTCTCATTGTACACGGTCTTATGAGAGACCCTTGATACTATAATGATTTCAAAATGGCCCGGGGGGTATGTATACTCTTTTATGGTTGTAAAGAAATGTAAAGATGGAGAATATTTTCATTTTCTTGCTTTCTCATTTACAGGAAGAATGTATAAATATACAAACTAAAAAAACAATGGAATAATTACAATAACATGAAATATACTACACACTCAATTACAATTAATGGATCATACTAAAAATTGACAACAATATGTAACGTACTTATCAGTCTCGTTACAAATAAGGTAACATAGTTGGATGATGTTAATTTTTATTAACGAAATGAACCAACTTATTAAATCTATAATACAATACAAGGCCAGAAAACCGCCTCTTATCTACCACATAAGTGGTGGTTCAGATTGAAAGTTGGAAAAGTGATCCGACGGCCCAAATCCTCCTTCCTTCAACCGTCCGTAACTTTCCATAACCGTCTGTAACTTCCCAACTTCCGAAATCATCTCTCCTCCTTCAACCGTCCGTAGTTCTCATAACTTCCCAAATTCTCTCTCCCTCCTTCAACCCTCCGTAACTTTCCATAACCGTTCGTAACTTCCCATATTTTCCCATAACTGTCCTCCTTTAAAAAATGATTTTAGATTTTTTTTTGGTTTTTTTTTAATTATTATCTACCACATAAGTACCACATAAGTAGTAGTTAAGATTTAAAGTTAGAAAAGTGAACCAACGGCCCAAATCCTTTCGCCCTCCTTTTCCATTTTATCCTTCCTATTTTTCTTTTTAACTTTTATTTCTTTTTGCAGATGACCTAAGTTTTTTTTTGTTTTTTTACAGAAAAATCGATTATAAATAAATGATCATTTTCTTTTTTTCAAATTTGATTTATTTATTTTTCTCTTTTATTTTATTAGGATCATTTATTTAAGTAGTGTATCTTAACATAATAATTACTATTATATATAATTGAGTTTTTGAACGATTTTAGAATCTTTCAAAAAAATGATTTTAGAATTATTTTGTTTTTTTTTAATTATTATCTACGACATAAGTGGTGGTTCAGATTAAAAGTTAGAAAAGTGATCCAACGGCCAAAATTCCCCTGCCTTCCTTTTCCATTTTCTCCTTCCTATTTTCCTTTTTGACTATTATTTCTTTTTGCAGATAACTTAAGGTTTTTTTTTTTTTTTTTTTTTTTTTTTTTTACAGAAAAACCGATTATAAGTAAATGATCATTTTTTTGTTTTTTTTAACTATTTAGTATACTCCTTAAAAAAGGTTTAGGGTTTATATATACTCTTTCTTTCAAAAAAAATATTTAAATTGGGTATTTTTTTCTTTTTTATTTATGTGTATTCCAATATGATTTATTTATTTTTCTCTTTTATTTTATTAGAATCATTTATTTAAGGGGTGTATCTTAACATAATAATCATTTATTTATGTGTATTCCAATATGATTTATTTATTTTTTCTTTGGATATGTACATATTGCATGTTATGCAATTGTTTTAATTAATGTGTACAGATGAGAAAAAAAGGAGAGGACACCTCACGCCCTAGTGTATTCCGCAAAACTCGATTAATGAAGAATGCAGGTCCTACTCAAGAGGCTGAGCCCATAATTGTAAGTGAAATTTACTGGTTATATGGTTCTTGTTGATGATCTCTTATTTTTATATGTGTATCTAAACATTTCATATATCTGTATATCATTTCAAAGACCCAAATGGAGAGAAGACTCTCTGAGGTGCCACCAGATGAGCGTACACCTGAATTTACAGATCAAGTATTCACAGAAGTCATGGGATCTGATGGTCATGGTCGTGTCCGAACGTTTGGTCTTGGCCCGACTCCAACTGCATTCAAAGGTCCAAAATCCACATCCATGAATGTTTCCGTGGATACGATACAAAGAATGTTAAAGGAACAAGAAGATGCTATGCAGGCCAAGTATGATGCTTTGCGGGCTGAGCTTGATGCTTTGCGTGCTGCGTATGCGAGTAATCACACTCTTCGGCATGATTCTCCTCATATTCCATCTAGTGATAGTCAGGTTAGTAATTTTATTATATAAATAGCTTTAATTTTCCATTTGATAGCTAAGGTACAGTATCTCAATAAGTACTAGACCTCTTATATTATGGGTTACACAATTGCAACAGACCATATGATTATGTTTTTGCCTAATGCTAATGAAGCCGAGTTCTAGGAATTGCATATACCTAATGCTAATGAAGCCGAGTTCTAGGAATTGCATCGAACATGTATTTAAATATTGCTCTGAATCCTCTCAGGAACAAACATCTACTTTTGGATTTCCTTCCTTCCAGCAATTGTAAATACTCACTGATCCTTTCTTTCTCTATTTGATGTCTGGGATCACTCTTTTTTTTTTAAATGTATCTATAACTGCTCATTCACAACTTCTCTTTAAATTAAACATAGTTGATCCTCCTGGTTGGTACTAAACTGCATCGTATAGTGGTACAAAGGATTTGAAATGTACTAGACCTCTTATTTTTATATGTGTATCTAAACATTTCATATATCTGTATATCATTTAAAAAGCTTTTTATCATCAAATTCTCACTTTAGGGGAGTTGAAATGTGTAATGTTGCTTTTTGTTCTATTTTTCTGTCTTGCTAATCCTTTTACATCTTTTCAAACACCTCGGTATCTTACCTTTTGTCTTTTCAAGGTACGTGTGACACCTCACCATAACTGGTGACTGAAACATGCAAGTAAACACAGGATCATTCTATGTCCCTGTAGTTCAGAGGTTATAAATTCCTGTTCATCTGTGTCGGGTTAAACAAGTAAACTAGAAAGAAAAACTGATGCATGCCTAGCCAATTTCTAAAACATCAGGTCTATGGCAGTATAATTGTTTTTTATCGTCAGATAGGGCTTGCTTTGCATTTCTTGCACCAAAGAAGGCGAGCTAGGCATGCTATGAAAAGGTCATAACTGATATTTGAAGGCTACGTACCAGAACACAATAAAGAAGTAAGACTTACCTGTTAATAGTCGCTTCAAAAACTAAATTTATATAAGCTAAATGACACATGGATATCTCCTATGGGTTTTAAAGAGTATACATGGAATGAATACATAAGTATCCAGCAAGAGATAAAACTTTAATCCTTCCTGCTGGTATTTATCTCTCGATTTTAGCACTGCACCAATTATTACTAATGAATTGAACGAAATGATGATATACTTATGAATGAGGATAGTGTTCTGAATGATTCATGGTGCTTAGCCTATTTTACTCTCCACTTGATACTTACAGATTCATGGTACTTACAGATTCATGGTACTTAGCCTATTTTACTCCCTACTTGTGTTTCTTTTTTGGATCTACATAAATTATAGCATTTGGGCCCTAATCTTGTTAAGTTTTTATTATTTGAGTTTGGAATAATTTCACTTTACCGCCCATGGAGTTTATTGTTGCGTTACTTGAGGGACATTTATTTCATTTACTCACAAGTGATGTTATGAGCATCTTTATGTCATCTCTCATTTTCTATTTCCTGTGATTTCATAGTTTTTGATTCATATACATAGGTGAATCCTTCAACATCTGGTGGTACGGAAGATGGGCTTGATGGAATGTCTAGCTAGTGCTTTAGTGTGTTTTGTGTTTTCAGGTAAGTGTAGTTAGTTTATAATTATTTTTTATTGTATCATATATATGAATCAACTAATACTCCATTCGTCCCATAATAAATGTCACACTTTTCCTTTATTTTTAGTCTTCCCAATATGAATGGCACATTTTAAAATAAGGAATGTGACATTTATTTCGAACGGAGGTAGTAAATTTTTTTTTATTGCTTTTAATTTCCTTAGCATAATTTTACTTTTACATATGCATCCATATATATATACTGAATATTTGTGTTATATATTTTATTTATAGGAGTATTTGTGCAGAAAGATTCTACTTGTTGGCAAATGATACATCTTCAACAATTTCCCCTTGCTAGTGACTTTAGAGTTTATCTTTTGACATGGCTCTATGACTATAATGGCTTTTGGACAATGTTATATATTTAGCACATGTTTAGTATTATGAAATTATTTCTTTTGGATATTAAGCACTTTGGGATTATTGTGGTATTGTTTATTTTGGAATGGAAAAGTTCTCTTTTTCATATACATATTTTCTAGAAATTGTGATTTAGTAAAAATATACCACCATTTTAGAAATTATATATATATATATATATATATATATATATATATATATATATATATATATATTATGGTTTAAACCGTAACAAATATTAAAAAAAATATCAAAGACTTGTTTTATTATTATTGTAAACAAACTAACACATAAAAATATATGTTACGGTTAAAATACGGTCACAAACTAATATGTCGAACACAATTATCTGAGGTTATGTGTAAATAAAGGTAATAAATATATCAATTGTGACGGTTATAACCGTCGCAAAAAAGCATAACATAACTTTTAAACAAATGACACTGTTTCTTTTGCATTGTTTCTGAACCGTAATAAATATATCAATTGTGCCGGTCATAACCGTCGCAAAAAAGAATAACATTATTTTTAAACATATGACACAGTTTCTTTTGCATTGTTTCTGAACCGTATTAAATATATCAATTGTGACGGTCATAACCGTCGCAAAAAAGCGTAACATAACTTTTAAACATACAACACAGTTTCTTTTGCATTGTTTCTGAACCGTAACAAAGACCGTCACAAAAACTAATTATGACGGTTTACCACCCGTCACAAAGTATTTGTGACCCACGCAATTAAGTCGGACAATAAATCGTCACAAAACCGTCACAAAAGAAATTTGTGACGATTTTTGAGTTTTTTGCTACGGTCCATCGACCGTCATAAAAGGGGTTGTTTTTTGTAGTGATACTTCAGTTCTCATAGCTATGTTCAATCATGGCCCTGAACATATGCCTGGTTCTGTGAGAGGGTCTAAGAATTGAGCCTCACACAATTCTCCTCGAAGCGGCCCCACTTCTCTCTCACATAGGTGATTTCTTAAAGATAACCCGTATTACCCTGATCGGATTTTTGACGCGTAAGAATCATTAAAAGCCATAGGCTTATCCTTGTCCTTTCGGGATGTCACTAATAGGAATGGTCTTGGGGTTGGTTCCACCACAGTGACGGTACAAGTCTTTTAACAGTTAGGTGGTCCCATTGAATCTAGTTCTTGGGATCTCCAGTCATCTAGATTGGATTTTCCTCTGCATTTAAATTTTAAGAGGCTTAAGTCCCATTCCCCTCTGAATTTACAACTAACTCTCGATTTAACCCTTTGGTTAACGGATCCGTTTATCATTTGACTTTACATAGTCAAATTAGTTTAGAGTAGTTCTCTAATGGTATTATGTCTTAAACATATATGTTTAGACTACCATTACACATATTGCTATATGTCTTTTATTCATAAATTGACTTTAGCAATATACCATCTTGCTAACACAAGATTTATCCATTTGATACTTGTTAACTCAGATTCATTTAAATCCCAACTATTCCATATTGATCCTTTCAAATAATTCAAGAATATCCACCTAATGACTTGTTTAACCACGAGTCCATTAGTTTTCCTTGAATTTGAATCAACGGATCAAATTGACTAGAATTTTCCTTAGTTAACATATCGTTTTTTGGATTTAATAAACAAAGTGACGTAGCCACTCTTGTTTAAATCCACACAATCAAACATTTGATGTCTTTATCTTTGTACTTGTTTCAAGTTATACAATGACTTTACAAACTAGCACATTTTCTTCTAAGATTCCATTTCTTGAACCATTTCAACACTTTTCTCTATTTCATTCAAAGTATCATTTATTCACTTTCATGAATTTGACATCAATACTTGATTTCAATTGATTTTTTTATATATTCAAAATTATATAACAAGTCAATATGCACAATTGTTATAAACATAAGTTTAGAAACATAATCCACCTTTTAGTAACCAAATTCAATTTCTTTGGTAATTGGACTTGCTACTTTGCGAAACACCCCACATTCACAACTGTACGTAGGCCTACGTTTCCATACTTAATATGGACATCTCATTGTTTTCTTTGGGAAACCTCTCTAAATGGTAATTATTTTCCAAAGTATACTCACCCTCACATTTTCGGTGTAGTCCCAAAATTAGCAATAATGCCAATTTTCATTATTAACACCATTTGATCATGGTGTACATTGTGGACACTTTGTTTCATTTCTCATTTACAACAAACCCCTCAGGTTGTTCTATGTAAATTTTCTCTTCTAAATCGACATTTAGAAAGGTTATTTACATCCATTTGATGTATTTCAAATTCTGCTATGCAGCAATTGCAAATACACATCTTTATTCTCGTGATGAGAGAATAAGTATAAAAGTAATCAAGGTCTACATTTTTCTTGTAATCCTTAATTACAAGTCTAGCCTTATACTCATTGATTGTTCCATCGGTCTTCATTTCCTTTTTGAAAATTTACTTATATGCTAGTGATTTACTACTCGGAGGTAAATCCACTAGTTTCCAAGTGTGATTTTCCATGATGGAATCAATCTCACTTGTAATTGCCTCTTTCCACAAAGATCCTTCCAAAGAGCTCAATGTCTTTATAACTTTGTGATTCATTTTCTAGCAAGGAGGTTAGAAAATTCGGGCCATAGAATTTTCTTATCCTACCTCATTTGCTATGTCGAGGTCACGCCTCTTCTTAATCACTTAAATACCCTTTCATTTCATTCATTTAAACATCATGAATAACATTCTTCATGACATCACAATTGTCTCTCAAGATACAAGGTATATGTTCAACTTTTTCAAACAAGTTTTGCTTTATAAACACGTTTGACTTTTCAAACGATTTTGACATTTCAAACAATTTTAACCAACTTTGTCTTTGTATTAAGCATTTCGGCATCCTTCATCACATTTGCTTTCGTCACAAGAAATGTTAGACAACTTTTTTTCTCCAAAAGTTCTATTCTCTTTTCCAACACAAAGACGAATAGCACACACTTTAACATTCATTTATGTTTGAGGTGATTTTAAAATATTTTCAAGTGGAAAGCAATTTCTCAATTATTGTCATCACTTGAGAATTTTACTCAACACCATCCATTCGACATGGTTTTCATGGAAGACTATTTTCACTTATTCCATATGATTTTTTATTTCATTTATGGAGTCCACTATTTAAAATCAAGGAAGCGGATTACGATGATTTTCAATGCACCCGCATTCTCGATTTTATATTTATAGTCCAACGGCTCCCACAAATGTTTTGCAATTTTCTTAGTACTATACACATTTTATAATGAATCCGACAATTCATTAAGTATATAGTTCCGATAAAGAAAATTCACATGCTTCAACCTCACTCACGGCTTGAACATCCATCACATTTTCACCCAACTTTGTAGGATCTTCCATAAGAAACCTCTCTAAGTTCAAGGTGGTCAAGTAGAACATTTTTTGTTGCAATCACTTAAAGTCGAGCCCAACAAAATTTTCTACCTATTCACTATGGTGATCCGGAATACTAGGAACAACCAAATTCCATTAGAGATTTGTCTCCACACAAACCAAACATTGGTTTTAATTTTCAACAATTATAACTTTGTTGTTACAAATTTAACTCTCTAACTTAATTAGAGAATTAACTCTAAGAATAAATTGCTAATTCAATAGGATAATTAACACAATTTATTTCTTATAACCACTCATATTTATAAACCTCTAAATTCCTTAATGGAATTATAGTTGGAGGTTAATTATTCCAAAACTTTAAAGGTCTCATCTTGAAGTACCTCTAAATTAGAGAAAGTCACATTCTCATTTACATAATACACAATTTCTTTTAGAAGTCCTTCTAAATATTTGTGTCATTTGTCATCATCAACAACAATAAGATTTAATTACTTCCTTCAAGAAGTCTTATTGTTTTTATCTTTATGACATTAGTCACATATTCCCACAATAGGTTTTAACAACTTCTTCCAAGAAGCTCTATGGGTTTATTTCTTGTAACATTTGTCAATGTTCACAACAATAGAATTTAACAACTTCTTTCAAGAAGCTCTATTATTTTTATCTTTGTGACTTTTGTCACTATTGACACTAATAGGATTTAACAACTCATTTCAAGAAGTCCTATCATCTTTGTCAATATACCATTGATAAAATGCATCATTAAAGACTACAACTTTTAACGTTCACAATCTCAACTTAGTTCCAACGTACTATTCAATTTTTCTCATTATGATTCTTGTGAACCATAAGAACGTTAAAGACTACATCTTTCAACGTTCACTTTCTCAATTTAGTTCCTACTAACTTTTTGATTTTTCTCACTATGATCTCATGAATCATAAGAGATATATCACCCATTATATAAACACTAGAAGTGGCATTACCAAAACTATTTTACACAATCGTCGCAACATCCTTGATGTTCATCCATTAGTTTATTATATGTTCAAAAAATATATTTTTTTTTCTTTCATAACCTGATCAGTTCCGAAAATTATATCATTATCTCCACATAAAATATTTCGATCTCCACCGTCCATATTGTTCTTCTATGAGTTTAGAACTTGCTCACCAAATTTGAGCTCGATCCAATGGTTAACGAATTAGAAATAACAATTTTACCGCAGCTGGTCATTGCAAAAACTTGCTGAAATTTTCTTCCATCGTTTTCTATCTTTTCTCCCGTGGCCGCCGCTCTATCGGATTTCTCAAATCTGTAATCCTTTCTCAAATAGCGAATTTGTATTAAGATTGTTAGACAAAATCTTACAATAAGCACAAAGTAAGAAAAGAATTACAATATATTGAAAAATAAGTTACAACATAAAATTAAACGAGGAGAAACCGTAGAAGAAAATTCGTTTGATAATCTTCTTGATGTTGCCCGAGTCGTGTGTGACACACTCTCCATAAGACAAATTCGTCCCCTTATCCAGTTGTGCTTGAGATTAAACGGGACGTCTCCCAGGATAAAACGGATGAACCGGAAGGTGGTTGCACAATAGTACCTCAGGCGAACTGAATTTAGATGCTTGGACAATATCACCACTGATGCAATGCATGAGGCCAAAGAAAAATAATACTCAATATGCTATGAAAATGGAGTGTTGAGATTATGGATATCAATGTGTTTTGTGTTGTTGTTCTTCCCTTTGTATAGTTGCCAAGGAAATCAAAACTGCTAGAAAATTAAAACCCTTTTTAATTTTCTTAATCACTGCATTTATTGCGACAGTTACACAAACTTTTGAAATCATCAGAACCGTTTCTGGCACTCAGCTGCTGGTGCCCAGGTGATGCTGGTGCCCACGCTGCTGGTGCCCAGGTGCTGCTGGTGTCCAGTTACAATGGGTCAAGTTAAAAAGAATGTAAAAAGTAGGCTAGCGCGAGTAGGCCACTTTGGAGCTACATTGTCTCTATGCTCCATAATCTTACTCCCTACTATAGTGTAGGAGTATATAAACTAATATCATTTTACATTTCTTTCCAATGTGGGATAACCACATTTCCCACTTACTTTGAGCCTTAATATCTCATTCATCCCTCAACCATTTTGGATAAATAAATATATGATTTCAATGTTCTTATGGAGTAGAACACAACCCAACAATCAATTTGGTCATTTAACAAACAACCCATTTAGAAAATAAAAAATTATTTCCTTCAAACACACATATTTTTTCAACAATACTAATATAATAATTAAGAGGAAAGAGAATGAGTCAAGTAGGTATTGTGAGTATGAAAAGTAAAATAAGAGAGAAAATGAGTGGGAGAAATAGTAAGGCGATTGTTGTTGTGAGTACAATAAACGAGTCCCATTGGATAAAAAATATTATAAACATGGCATTTTGGGACGTGTACCCCCCTTTTCTTAAATCGAGTGAGACGCACAAAATAACAAATTATATTTAGTCGGGTGGGTGAGTATATATATTCTTGTCATTCTTTTTATTTATGGAAAGACTTTTTTGCTATCCATCGTCACATCTCGTATTACCAGACCTGTCCATTATTTGCAGCAACTGGTTTACAGGTTTACTATAAAAGTACCCCTGAATGTGACTTCATTTGTTAATACGTTTCAGATTGACCAAAGTAGAAAACCCAAGATGGTTTTTCTCACATATTTTGGACCTTGGTAAATATAGCAGTAATTCTTCAGAGAGTACGTATTCCTTCTATCCCACCAAAAAAGACATAATTTTGATTAAAATTGTTAACTTAATTGCATTTTGATCAAAACATTATAGAAAATTTGATGATCCTAATAAAAATTAAAAATTGTTATTGAGTGTTTTTTTAATAGTGAGTCATTTTATAATTTTTAATTTATCATTAGAATCATCAAATTTTGTATAAAATTTTGGTCAAAATGCAATTAAGCCGACTATATTTATAATATGATAAGAGAGCTTTCTTGGTGCATTGACTTTAATCTATTTTGGAATTCTTAATGCATTTTTTGGTTCACTGACTTTACTCTATTTTTGGGATTCTTTATTTTTGCAGTTTATCCTATATGATAAGAAAGCTTTATTTGTGCATTGACTTTATTTTTGGGAATTCTTTATGCATTACTTTATCTTTTTGAGATAGAGTAACCATTTATTGCAATGGCTGTTCTCCATAACTATGAAGCGGCGGATTCAAAAAATTTAAGGGCCGTACAAATACACTATAAAGCTTTATAGGTTTCTGTTGAAATAAGTGTCATTTGAACTTGACATAACTACTACTTAATTTTCAATAAGATATTGCTAACCCCTTTGTTGACTTGCATGTTTGTTCAACGAGGGTGTATAAGTTTCTGCCGTTGAGGGCGGCCGCGCTGGCCTTGAGGGCGGCCGCGCTCGGCCCGAATCTGCAGCAGTTTTTTATTTTGTTTTCTATTTTGATTAGATCTCTTCTTAAACTGAGTTAGGGCTTCCTTGTATAACTATATAAGCATAATTTCGGCCTAGAACATATTGTAGTTGATTGTAGCAACATATTAGAGAGACTAATAACATATTGGCTTGGCAATTGCCCCCGGACGTAGTTCACGAGTTGGTGAATGAACCGGGTAAACAACTCTTGTGTTCTTGTGTGTGATTGTTTCTTTCTTGTACGTGTGGGTGTGTTGATTTCTTTGTGTTGATTGCAACGGGGGAGCACCAATTTCACAACACCTACCTATACATGACAGATATAAATTTATATATGTGCGTGTGTATGAAGTAGTTCTTGTAATATTTCATCCAAGAAATCAATCGAAACGCAATTTTACTTCATGCGGATTTGATATTGAAAATAGTGCATGGAATGGAACCCTAAACAATGATCAGCGGAACGTCAAGGGTATACCTTTACGTATTCTTTCGTGTGATCTATTTATTAGTGAAATGATATTGGAAAAGTTAAATGCGAAGATATAATCATATACTCCCTCCGTCCCACCTTAGTGTAGACTAAGGTGGTGGGCACAATAACTAAGGAATATTATTAAGATAATGAAAATGTGTGGTAGAAAATGAAGAGAGAGAATGAGTGGAGTGAATAATAGGTTGGTTGAATAAATTGTATGGTGGAAAATGAAGAGAGAGAATGAGTGGGTGGGGTAGGGAAAATAAAAAATAATAAAAAACTTTCTTGGACAAAGTGTGACACAAAGAGTGCATGGCTTACACGGGCTAGGATGGGATGTTTGGGACGACCCCGTGCGCCCCCGAAAGGTGTCTGGCAGACCAATCGGAGTGCAACTGATAAGGCCATCCCGGGTTAGGGGTTGTAGTGTGCAGTGTACCGAGGCAGCAAGTGCACGTGAAGTGCGGTGTTCCGAGGCAGCAAGTGCGCGTAGTGTGCGGTCACTAAAATTCTTTTCTGAGTAAAAACAGAGATTTTTCAGAATGTGTCTTAAAGAATTTATGATGCACAGTTCAAAAGACAGCATGAAAATCAAACATGAATGGGAATGCACAAACATGGTAAGATTTTGAAAAGTTGACAATGTAATGCCTTTTGAAAAAACCGTTCGAGGTTTTAAAGTAACACACACACGAAAACGAGGAAGGGTAAACGAAAGTTTGACCCACAGAAGGCTTTTTAGAAAACAACGGTAGTTTTGAAAAAAGTATCCTGTCCCCAGCGGAGTCGCCAACTGAAATTACCCGATCTTTTTCGCGCGCGGGGCGGCGAAAAAGGCGGTTGTCTTTCGCGGGGGGTTGGTGTCTGAGACCTCGCTTCACGGGAAGGAGCAGAATGAGGAGTCGCCACGCGGTTTTGTATTTTGAGCCCAAACGTTGAGAAACGGCTATTGCGAAAAGGTGTCGTTTTTATTGGTAGCAAAAACATAGGAAAAGGCTTTGAAAACGGGGATCATTTTTATTGGCAGCAAAAATGAGTAAAAAGCTTTTTAGTACCAGAGATTGTTAGGTTCGGAGGTCACGTTACGTTTCGGGTAGAGTATTACGAGATCGCCCGAAACGCCTCGCATGACGAGTCTTTCTACCTTTCTCGAAATCGTGTGTGTGTGTGTGTGTCTTTTGAAATGGGGGCTTGAATGACAAGCTTAATCTTGGTTTGAATGACAAACGTTGATTAGGTGACTTTGTTTGAAAAGACGAGCGTTTGAATGACAAACGTCGGTTTTGAGTTTGAAATGAGCGTTTGCGTGGCAAACGTCGACTTTGAGTTTGAAATGAGCGTTTGCGTGGCAAACGTCGAT
Source organism: Adenophora triphylla var. japonica (assembly GCA_022495995.1). Taxonomy (NCBI): domain Eukaryota; kingdom Viridiplantae; phylum Streptophyta; class Magnoliopsida; order Asterales; family Campanulaceae; genus Adenophora; species Adenophora triphylla. Next base: position 79,552 of record JAFEMH010006086.1, read on the forward strand.
TTTGAGTTTGAAATGAGCGTTTGCGTGGCAAACGTCGATTTTGAGTTTGAAATGAGCGTTTGCGTGGCAAACGTCGACTTTGAACCGTACGAGTCATTGTTAACGATTTTTACGAGAAAAATGCGTATTAAATGATTTTAAGTGTCAAATGGCGGCTTTGAGTTTGAAGACGAGCGTTCGGAGGCCGAACGTCATTTCGCGCGTTTTGAAAGAGAGTTCGACGGACGAACTCCGGTTTTGAACCGGGCATTACATTGTTAACGATTTTTACGGGAAAAATGCGTATTAAATGATATGCGATCAACGAATCGGGTTGCGACTCGGACTTTTGAAAAGTAAATACTATCACAATCCAAACGGATCGGACTTGTAAATGACAGTATTTAAAGCGGTGTCAACGTAATCAAACGATCCGAAATTGTAAATGACGATCAACGAGGCCAAACGGCTCGGAAGTGTAAATGACGATCAACGAGGCCAAACGGCTCGGAATTGTAAAAGACGATCAACGAGGCCAAACGGCTCGGAATTGTAAATGACGATCAACGAGGCCAAACGGCTCGGAATTGTAAATGACGTGAAAGTAAACGGAACGGGGTCGGAACGCCGTTTTAACCCGTGATTACTTCTCTTACGGAAAGAGAAGAGGATCGAGGGCTAAACGTATCGGACCCGTTAGACGGAAGCGTCTACATTTTGACAATGACGTTCGAAACTTGGTTATAGCGGCGGCGCGTAAGCAGAGGCAGACGGAAGATTCAGAGAGAGGGAGTTGTACCTATGGCTAGGGTCGACTCCTTTGGCTCGGGAGGTGTGCACGGGACACGGAAAGTTATTCGAAAGGTTGTTTCGAAGTTGTAGGGTGCGTATTTGATCGAAATACGAAGGTTTCACGCGAATCGAGGCAAAACGGGAGCTCGGGAGGGGTGAAAACCAGTTTGGACCGTGGGGTATGTGATTTTTTTGGTAAAAAATCCTCTTCCTTGCCTTTGACAGCAACTTCTATTTATAGGGTGAAAATTGCAGTAGGAGTCCGGCCGGACTTGGGTGAATTCGGGGTTTTGGGAATTTTGGAAATACGGGGGACTTCTTTGGCAATTTCGGGAAAATTGCACGGTGGAGTCGGCGGACTTGGCTTGCAAACCGGGGTATTTTGGTCTTTTGGCCTTGATTTGTGATTGACGAGTGACTAGAGGAGGTGGCATGCGGGACACGTGTCCTGTGACTCACCGAAGTGTGGGAGTTCGTTCCCCGGTCCAGTTTTGTCCGTTTTTAAAATAACGATCAGGAAATGTCCAACGCCCCGGAAAGTGCCGGAAAATGCGTTTTTCGGGAAAGCCATACTTTTACGTGAGATGACACGTGTTAAGTACGGTTCGGCGTCGGGATGCACGGGCAGGCCCCGAGACGTCTTGTTGGCACAGCAACGGGAGTTTAACGAGTTCCGGTTAACCTGGAGCGGGCCAGTTAACGGATTTCGGTTAACTTTCTGACGGATTTGGACGATCCGGATTTGGGTACTTACAGTTAGCCCCTCGGCGACGTCACTTTCGAAGGAAGTGGGGTCGTCGAAAAGATAAGGATCCAAATCGGGATGCCTTACTTTGAAAGAGACCTGGGCGGTCAGCTGGCTGGACCCTTAGCGAAAAGGATTCCTACGTATCCCGAGCGGGAATCAAGCCGATCGTAGTTCGAAAAGGGGCAAGGGCCGCGCATGGGGACCTTGACTGGCGAGAGGCTTGTTAGGAGGCGTCTAAGCTTTGGATGAGACCATTCACGAGGTACCATGTACACGAATGGAAGGCTGTTAGGAGGCGTCGAACACAGGGCTTAAACCTTCGAGGGCGTGTGGTGCCTCAAACCGGAGTTGCGATGTTGACGAGGGCTTTCGTGTCTTGGGTGCTGGGCTTATTGTTGTTGCCAGTTTTATCCTGCTGGGGATGAGCGTTCGGGCCTACCTGGATGGCCGAAGAGGGATTGTTGCAAGGTGTTCGTACCTTGGGGTTCGGGCTTATTGCTTTTGTCGGTGAGATGATGATTTGCAAGGCGTTCGTACCTTGGGGTTCGGGCTTATTGCTGTTGCCGGAGATGACTATTTGCAAGGCGTTCGTACCTTGGGGTTCGGGCTTATTGCTGTTGCCGGAAATGTGACCATTTGCAAGGCGTTCGTACCTTGGGGTTCGGGCTTATTCTTTGTTGCCGGAAATGTGACCATTTGCAAGGCGTTCGTACCTTGGGGTTCGGGCTTATTGCTGTTGCCGGAAATGTGACCATTTGCAAGGCGTTCGTACCTTGGGGTTCGGGCTTATTGCTGTTGCCGGAAATGTGACCATTTGCAAGGCGTTCGTACCTTGGGGTTCGGGCTTATTGCTGTTGCCGGAGAGATGACCATTTGCAAGGCGTTCGTACCTTGGGGTTCGGGCTTATTGCTGTTGCCGGAGATGACTATTTGCAAGGCGCTCGTACCTTGGGGTTCGGGCTTATTGCTGTTGCCGGTGATGTGACCATTTGCAAGGCGTTCGTACCTTGGAGTTCGGGCTTATTGCTGTTGCCGGAAATGACTAGCGAAGGTCTCGATAAGAGAGTGGAGGTCGGACCGCGAAGGTCGGGATCAACTGTTTGAAATCGGACCGTGAAAGGTCGCGATTGAGGATCGAAATCGGACCGTGAAAGGTCGCGAATTGGAATCGGACCGCGAAAAGTCGCGATTGAGAGTTTAATGGAGAGGACCATTTAAATTTTAACGTCGGGAGACGAAATCGTAACTGAAATGTCCGGAGACATGGTTGAACGTTTGAATGTCAAACGTCAACTGAGGATTGAATTTAACGTCTGGAGACGGGCGTTAGTGAAAACTAACTGAGAATTTAACGTCTGGAGACGAGCGTTAGTGAAAACTAACTGGGAATTTAATGTCTGGAGACGAGCGTTAGTGAAAACTAACTGGGAATTTAACGTGCGGAGACGGCGTTAGTGAGAACTAGCGAGAATTTAACGTGCGGAGACGGCGTTAGTGAGAACTAGCTGGGAATTTAACGTGCGGAAACGGCGTTAGTGAGAACTAGCTGGGAATTTAACGTGCGGAGACGGCGTTAGTGAAAACTAGCGGGAATTTAACATGCGGAGACGAGCGTTAGTGAGAACTAAGCGAGAATTTAACGTGGAGACGAGCGTTAGTGAAAACTAGCTGGGAATTTTAACGATCGAGACGGCGTTAGTGAAAACTAAGCGAGAATTATCCTCGGGGGATAGGGCGTTAGAAATGTCTAGCGGGAAATTTTACACTTTCGGGGCCAAAAGTGGTAAAATTGGGATTGCCAAAAGGCGAGGGGCAAAAGGGGCAAAAATTATTGCAGTGCGGTAAGAGTCCGGTCGGACTTTTCTTGCATTTTCGAAAACTTTTAAAATGCCGAGGCTGGGGAAGAAAATGGCCATTTTCTTCCATTGTTGCCGGCGAGAGAGGAGAGAAAAGAGAGAGAAATCGAACCCAAATTGCAAGGTTTGCTCGAATTTGTGAGGGAAAATCGCTATGGAGGGTGAAGGAGGACCAATGGCTCGCCACGGAAGGACCGACGACGAAAGAACTCGATTGGTTCGGACCATTCGAACCACCACTCTTCCATTGAATCCGGCGGAGTTTTATCCGGCGAGGGATAGACACAACTCCAAGGATGGGATCGAAAGACAAGTAAGTTCCCTACAAATTCCATTAATTTCAAGAATGTGCATTCTTTAAATGTTAGAAATTTGTTAGGAATTTACTTAGGGATTTTGGTGCCCGATTTGGGGCTTTTGACTTTGCTATGAATCGTTGTCGAAATTGACTAGGACGTAGTTCAATTGACATCATGGGTAGATGACATAAAAATTTTGGTTGCAAAATTCCATGTCTAAATGCATTTTCCAAAATTAAAGTAGCTTTAATTCGGGACGGAGCGAGATTTTCGAAAAATTCGAAAGAATTTGAAAGTTCCGGATTCGACGGAGTTTTCGAAATGATTTTGAAAGTTCCGGATTCGACGGAGTTTTCGAAAGATTTTGAAAGTTCCGGATTCGACGGAGTTTTCGAAATGATTTTGAAAGTTCCGGATTCGACGGAGTTTTCGAAAGATTTTGAAAGTTCCGGATTCGACGGAGTTTTCGAAAGATTTTGAAAGTTCGCAGGAAATGAATGAGAACCGTATCTGCATTGCATCCTTTTGACATGCGTTGGTGCATTTCTGTTGACGTTGCTTCTGTCTTGTTTGTCTCGGGGACAGGGGATGGTTGATACCCACAACCGAGAAGAGTCGGGGTGCCTTTGAGGCGGTGCGGGTATTGTGGGGCCTTATCCGGACGTGGCCCGAGAGGGAGAGAGGAGTCCACGACAGTGGTGATTGACTCGGATTTGGCCGGGTTTATCGATCTTGTAGGCTGCGGCAGTGATACGCCGAGGGCGAGTCCATGTATGTCGCGAGCGAGTGCGGTGGGATACGACCCACACTTTCCATTTCGAGATGGGGAGGCGACGGTGACTCCCACGGATTTTGCCGCTATCACGGGTTGCCGACTTATGGCAACGCGCTAGTGTGGAGTTGATGGTTACACCCGGAGCGGTTATGCAGGCTGCTGGGTTTTGATATTACCGATGCCAGGGCTTAGGCATTCGGTACGAGCCGATGGAGCGTCACTTGAGGCGGGCGTCGCCGATTATACGGATGGGTCTTTGAGGATGACCGCGGAGCGTCCGGCTCGAGGGTTCCTTTGGTTTGCGCTGTCGGCGACCTTGTTCCGACTTCCGACACGTCTTGTCACTTCCCTCTGCTCGGGTCGGCGACAGATCTGGATGCCGTGAGGGGTTTGCGTGGGGGAGGCTGGGTGGCCGAGCTCTACCACTCTTTGGACGAGTTCTCGCGGGGAGAGGAGCACACATTTAGGCCCTTCACGCCCGTCTTGGATGTAAGTTTACGTGCTTTTTCTCTTTCTTGCCTCTTTTATGTACTCGTATGTATACGCTTTGTAGGCGACATAACTTTCCATTCTCTTGGCAGTGCAGTGCTACGAGGTGTTCGGTCCGCGAGCTTGGGACGTCAAGGAGCCGTACCGTCCCTGTTCCACTGCCTTGCTGGTTTGGCGAAGAAGGCGAAGAGGGCGGTCTCTTCGAGGTTGGCACTCGAGTGTCGTACGAGGAGATATCTCGGCGGGAACAGGAGTTCTCCGAGAGGATCCAGGATGACACAGTGGAGCGGTTTGATCATGTCGCGGTAGGATTTCAGCGAGACTACGCGCGGCGGAAGCTCCCTGGTGGGACTTCACTGCGACGCCATGTATGCAGGGGAGAGGGTGACTCGTCGGCATAGGCGGGGTCCCTTCCTTTGGTGCCGGTGGATCCTCCTCTGTACATGCGGCATCCAGGAGATGCCGATGGATGAGTGGAGGGATACCTTCGGGGTGTGTACTTCAAGTACATCATAGCGGGGGCCGCTTATGATGTTTTCTTGAGGATGAGGCTGAGGAGCCCGCAGTGCGGCATAGGAGGCGAGGTCCACTGGAGGTCCTCGACATTTTCTGTCCCATGAGCTAGGCTAGCGTACGAGGGCTGGGCGGTTCGCGCGGGCGACTTGTGATCCCGCTCCGGCGGAGCGAGACCACGATACAGGGCGGACCCCAATGCTTCGGTGAGCATCTTTTCGATTTTACGCATTTGATAGTAGCATTACGCACATGATGCATCTGTACTTTGTTCGCTTTCGATGATTTTCTGGTTCGCGAGTATCGGCCGTACGTACAATGAGGCCATGAGGTGGTGGACGGAGTGGTCCGCCTACGCCGGGAGGCTCGTGGAGTTCATGCGGTGCAATTCCCGGAGGAGCGTGGACGTCCGCGATCGGGGGCCGTCTAGGCCGAGGGGTTCGCCCGCTCCACGGGTGGTGGGGAGGACTTCACACGGGGTTTGTCCGGTTCGCGGGCGGGAACAGTGGATTTGGAGCTCCTTCTTCGCGCACTCGGGCGCGAGAGGAGTCCTCGAGTTCGCGTACTCCGATGAGGCCCTTCGCCTATTCCCAGCTGGAGGAGTTCGGCGAGTTCTGTTTGCGACAGTCCGGCGGCGGCGGAGCGGTACGTCGAGTGTACGGATGACGAGCGGGACTCTGAGTAGTCCCCTTTTCTTGCTTTCTTTCTTTACTATTTTGTTTAGACAAAATGCATGTATTTGTCGAGAACAAATTTTGATTTGAAATGTATTTGCAAAAAGGCGCCCGTGGGGCGGAACACATGCCATATTTATTACGTGATCACCTTCGATTATTTTCGGCAAATAAGCAAATAGGTTAATCAAAAATAAATAAAAAGGAGAAATGCATTAAAAATTGAACGGGTCAAAAATTAAGCATGTATGCACTAATTTTTAATTATTTGCAGCATTTGCACGAGCAGGGCGGAAGGGATATTGACATTGGTTAAATGAAATCGAGGGCGAGCACGCAGATTTCATAAGAGTGAACAGGGCATGGTTTGGAAATGTTTCCAACTTTTAAGGCATTTGCAGAGTTGACCAAGTCAAGCTGCAGGGAGTCCGGCCGGACTTGAAATGAATTTCAGTTCTTTAAATTGCGGTTTCGGCTTTGCAATTTGTAAGAACTGCGCATTGCTTTGCTCATTACAGTGAGTTCTTTTCCATTTCTTAAGGTTTTCTTCACCTTCGACATGGCTCCTTTTCCCAAGTTATCGTCTCGGATGCAAGAGCGATATTTGGACAACTTTCGATCGTGGGTACGGAACCACACGAGGCGAGAACAAAAGGTTTTCGAAGGCATTACGGGATTAAATCTGTTTGGGCTTTGAAGGAGCTCATGCCGGATTGGGATCTTTTGAGAGCCGCGTCTCGGTTAAGGACGTAAGGAGGAATGTGTACGGCTTTTCGTACAACGAAGTCACTCCTACGTTTGAAGATTTCCGGGCCGTGCAGGAGGACACGAGACGGAGCGACTAGTTCTTCCGTATCTTTGGTGGCATGGCCATCGTTGAGAAGCTAGTGTCTTTGTTGGGTATCTCGTTTGGAGAAGCATACGGGATCTTGTCTGAGGATACGATTATGTTGACATTTCGGGCTGCCAGAAAGATTTGCAGGCGAGGAGCGTCTTTGCGTGGGACGCGTTTGCTGCGTGTGTGATTGCTACTCTGTTCACATTCACGTCTGCAGGTGTGTGCCATCACAGTGTCTTGGACACTGGTGAGGCGATGCGGAGTGGAGAGACATCGTGCCATTGGTCTTGGGCGAGACGTTCTGGGCATAGGCCGGATGGCGACCGGTAAGCCGATACATGTGGGGAGGAGTCCCGCTATGCGACCATGTGGTTGAGGAGAGAGGCTGCAGATGATGCTGAGGTGCCAATGTCTGTGACGCTTGGTCTTTCTCGCGACGTCCTCTGGTGATAGGGGTAATCGAGTGAGCCGGGAGCTACGGATGGCCGGACTTGGCACGCATCACTTGCGATGGTGGGTTCCCATTGGAATTCTGAGACTTGTAGGACCGCTCGGGAGGGTACATTGATCGTCGGAAGTGCGGGGCTGTCTCGAGACGTCATTCTATATTCCATCATTGGTTACGCGGCGGTACGGGCTGGAGCAGATGCCACCGGCGATACGAGTTATCTTGCTACCTTTGAGGTGGGATCTCTGCGGATGGAGGATCCTTCGACACTGTTGCTTTGGTCACCGGTGGTGGCAATACACGTCCTTTCTGCCCGGGGTTCTCTTTCGCGGAGAGAGGGAGCACCGTTACGACGCAAAGATATACGGGGTACGAAGAGTGTATGGGGGACACGAGATGGCTATCTTGTGGAGACGGAGTGAGGCTGTTGGGTGGTGATCACTGGACAGTTCGACATTGAGGAGGAGAGGGTGAGGGCTAACCACAGGAATCGTGCGGCGATGCCATGGGCGATTATGTGGCAAGTGCGATCGGGAGGCCAATCAAAGCCTTTGCGATGATGGCTCGAAGCGAGGCGGCTCGAGACAGAGCTAGAGAAAGGGCTGTATTGACGGCCACGGGATTGACGGAGGCGTCGGGAAGAGTCCACAGGCCGGGTAGAAGGCCTACGGAATATTTCTGCGAAGGTGAAGAACACTCGCCGAGGAAAAGGGAAAGGGAAGAAGGATGAAGGACCTAGTACGGAAACTAGGTTGACCTTCTTTGTCGAGTATCCATCCATTGTCATTGCAGACACATTAATTGATTAATGTTTTATTGTAGTTTTGCTAGCGTGTAGCGAGTCAAGAGTTGACCGTGCTTGAACTCATCAAAGAATGTTTTAACCGTTATGAATTTGTAGGTTAAATGAAAAGAGTTTTTCGAAACACAAGCAATTGATGCTTATTGTATTTTTTGTTTTTAGACCGAACCAATGATGGTGCCTACGTTCCCTTTTACAATTGGACTAAGGGGCTCGGAGTCACCGTAGTTCGACACTTTAGGTGAATTTGAGAAAACAAAGACAAAAGAAGTGCGACCTGTTTTTACCTGGCTCATTAGCGGGAATGTATCCAGTTGGGTATTACTCTTTTAGCACTTTAATTTTACTGAGAGGACGGTGTATGGGGAAGGTGAGTTGACTCGTGCTCTTCCTCAAACGAAGTATCTGCGGAGCTTGCTTCCGTTCACGGGGTTAACGAAAGGGTTTCCGTCCAAATCTGCTAGCTTCATGGCTCCTCCGGAGAAGATTCTTTGTACCACAAACGGTCCTATCCAGGTAGGCTCCCACTTTCCGAGGGGATTGGTCTGCGTAGGAGGCTTTTCCTTTAGCACCAAGTCGCCTTCTCTGATGTCTCGGATCTTGACTTTCTTGTCGAATGCTCGTGCCATTATGCTCTGGTAGGCTCGAGTGTGTTCCATGGCTTTCAATCTGCGCTCGTCGAGTAGAGCAAGTTCGTCGTGACGGCTCTGTAGCCATTCGACTTCATTGATCCCGTTTTCCAAGAGGACTCGGAGGGATGGAATTTCCAATTCCACGGGTAACATCGCTTCCATTCCGTAGGTAAGTGCGAACGGAGTCTCTCCTGTGGCGGTTCGACTGATGTTCGGTATCCCCAGAGGGCTAGATGTAGCTTTTCGGGCCGCTCCCGACCTCAGTGGTCATCTTTCGATTATCATGGCGAGAGTCTTGTTGGCCGCCTCTACCGCACCATTGGTTTGTGGTCCGTAAGGAGAAGACTTGTGACGTGTGACTACGAATTCGGTCGGTAGTTGGTCACAATTTCCTTCGAAATGAGTCCCATTGTCGGAGATGATCTCATTGGGCACTCCGTATCGGCACATGATGTTCTCTCGGATGAACTCGGCCACCTTCTTAGAATTCAGTACCTTGTACGATCTGGCTTCTACTCATTTGGTGAAGTAGTCAACTGCGACTAAGATGAACTTGTGACCATTGCTCCCTGGTGGAGTGATCTTGCCGATGACATCAATTCCCCATGTGGTGAAAGGCCATGGCGTAGTCATAAAATAGAGTTCATGTGGAGGGATATGATTGAGGTTGGAGAAGCGTTAACATTTGTCGCAGCTTCGAACGAACTGGATGCAGTCTGTTTCCATTGATATCCAGTAGTATCCCATACGAAGGATGATCTGTGTCAATGCTCGGGCGTTCATGTGCGGACCGCAGGTTCCGTTGTGAACTTCGTTCATTAGCTCGCTGGCTTTTTCATTGTTTACACACTGAAGGAGTGGCCCTTGGTGGCGCTTCTTGTACAACATACCCCCCAGAATGACGAAATGGGATGCCAGGCATTTTAATGCCATCATGTTTTTGGCTTTGATCCCTTCTTTGTATTTTCCATCTTCATTTGTGAAGGAAGCTTCTCCGCTTTGGAGGTACTAGTAAATTTGATTGTACCAGGGTTCGTCGATCATTTCTTTTTCTGTTTTCGATCTCACAGCCAATATGCGGGTGTTTCCCGTCCGCCTATTCTCGAGGGGTTTTACCGTTTCCCATCGGGAATCTTCGACAAGAGAGGCGAGGGCTGCTGTGGCCCGCGGCGGTTCCCGTCTCTTGGCAAATAATGAAAAGAGATGTCCTTGAACCGAGCAATGAGCTCCTCCATGTACGCGTGGTATTTCGGGAGGCGAATCTACCGTCTTCCATTTGTTGGACAATTGATTGATGATCAATGCCGTAGTCTCCATATACATCCAGCCTAAGATGTTGCGCCGAGGGCGGCTTCCAAACTCCGCCGCACAAAGCCAGATTCTCGCCGCATTGTTGGTTGCTTCAAAATTCGCCTTGATAGCTTTGGGAGTATGCTCGCCCTGGGATCGACAAGGAGCATTCCAATACCATTCCCCTTCTTGTTGGCTGCCCCATCGAAGAAGAGTTGCCAGCCGGTTTTATGCTTATCGAGCGAGAAGATTCCGTCGTCCGAGAATTGCGGATCGTGACCCTTAGGTTCACCGTTGGGAATGTCGGCAAGCCGATCCGCCATTACTCGCCCTTTGTTGATTTTTTCGACCATGTACTTGATGTCGAACTCACCAGAAGAATGACCACTTAGGCTAGCCGCATTGACAGGACGGCTTGTCAAAGAGATATCTGGACGGGGTCCACTTTGGAGACCAGGAGTACCGAATGCGACCGCATGTAGTGTTTCAGCTTCCGACTACCCATACCAAGGCGGTACAAGTTTTCTCCGATGCCGAGTAGCCGAGTTCACTTCCTTGAAGCTTTCGACTTACGAAGTAGATTGCATGCTCAACCTTAGAATCTTTCGCTCTTGTGCTAGCATTGCTTCGATTGACGTGTCTCATCACGTCGATACAGGAGTAGTGGCTTGTCTTCATGTGGCGGGCATTGCACTGGGGGATTCACCAAGTAGGTCTTGATCTTCTCGAAAGCCGTTTGGCACTCTGAGTCCCATTTGATGTCGGCATTCTTTTCACTGGCCACATGGGCTCGCAGAGAGATGTCAACCGGTTGATGAAGCGACTCGATGTACTCGAAGTCTTCCCATGAAGCTTTTCACTTCGTCGTGGCTCGAGGCGGCTTCATGTCGATGATGGCCTTGATTTTCCCGGGATCGGCTTCGATACCTCTTTCCGTAACCATGTACCCCAAGCACCTTGTCGCGCTTGACGCCGAAGGTGCACTTTGCCGGGTTCAACCTCATGGAGTGTTTTCGAGTCCGTTGAAGAACTTTCTCGCATCCGTCATGTGCCGCATGTCTCGATCCCTCGAGTGGATAATCATGTCGTCGACATATACTTTGATTTCCTTGTGAATCATGTCATGGAAGAGGGTCAGTGCACGCCGGTAAGTAGCCCCCAGTTTCTTCAGACCGAACGGCACGACCGTGTAACAAAGCATGTCCCCCACTGAGCCGGTGAAGGCGCCTTGGCTTGATCTCCTCCTGACATTTTGATCTGGTCAGATCCAAGAAACCCGTCCACGAAGGACTTTACTTCGAAATTTGCCGTGGTGTCGACCAAAGATGTCGATGTTAGGCAATGGGAAATCATCCTGTGGCCGGCCTTGTTGAGATCCCGAAAATCCACACAAAGATCTGACCTTTCCGTTGGCCTTGGTGACCGTCACGATGTTGGAGAGCCAAGTCGGGTACTCAATCACTCGATGAAACCAACTCCTCGGAGCATTTTCTCAATTTCTTCTTTAACTTGCAAGGACCACTCGCTTCGATCTTGCGCAGCCTTCGCTTCGATGTGCTTGGATTCGAGATCCAGGGGAATTCCCGTGCTCCACAATTGAGGGACCGAGTCCCGGCATGTCCCGATATGACCAGCGAACACGTCAACATACTCCCTGAGGAGGCTTATCGTGGCTTCCTTTTCTCGCATCGGCGAAGAAACCGCCCACTTGTGTCTCTTTAGGCTCTTGCACCGACTCCCTGTGTTCACTTGGTCATAACCTCTTCGGCAGCTTGGGCCCGGTTGTCCTCTTGGTCAACTGCACGCTCGAGAACTTCCTTAATGTATTGTTTGTTTAATGTGTCTCGCTTCTTTATCAATTGAATTATTAACGTCTTTTAAGTTGTTTGTTAACTTATCGCTGTTAAAGTGGCAATGAGAGGATACTCCGAAAGGTCATACTTTTCATTACACAAGAACGGGAATACATGATTGGCTACAACATTATAGTCCTCCGCGTAAGGCCGTTGGATGACTCAAAGGACTCGGACTCGACAAGGACTCGACTGCAAAGGGTTTGAGACCGGGTTTAGGGAGATGTGGGCGCGGGCCCAGCCTTGTCTTCCATTTCCGCCCGGCTTGCCTCGTCCGGTGAAAGTTACCCAATTCTTCAAAGGCATTGCCGGATGCTTCGAGGAGGGTTCGGGATCGAGAGGCTTGGCTCCCGCTGTCCCAATCATGGCGATCATGCTATTGCTGGAGCCCCGCCGATCAAGTTTGGCAACTCCATGACTTCTTCAAACAGACTCGTAGAGCCGGTCCACCGAGAGCGTCTTCTATGAATTCTCGGTTCCTTCGCTTTGGATTTACCGTCTCGAACGTGGCCTCGGCGGCTGATCCGAACAACTTGTTTCCCATGGAGAGTACCCCGAGTTGCTCCTCCAAGTCTGGGATTCCTTTGAATGTGTACTCATGCCGGACTCGTGGTGGCGCTTGGTCCAGTAGAGCCGTGATGTCGAGGAACGCCTCCTTATCGGATTAGCTTTGAGTCCTCTCAAACGCTGAGGTCCCGTGCTAGATGTTCCATTCTTTCATGTAGTCTTGGTGCCGACTATCCCTCGCTTCTTTCTCATCTTCATCAGCCCACCGTCGGTCCCCGCCCGCTCGTCGGTTCCGCCGTCGGTCCCCTCGCCCGCCGTCTGCCCTTTGCTGGGTCCCTCGCTTCCGCCGTCGGTTCCTCGTGAAGTAATGAGCGAGGTCAAAGCCGTAAGGCCTCGGAGATTGGGTGTGCCGTCTGAGGTTCCCTTTGCGGGCCGCCGCCGCCTTGGTGCGGGAGAGCCTTTGTCTTTCTTGATATCGCCCGGTGTTGGCACGTAGCCAAGCCCCCGGACCGTGGTGTGGTCCTCGACTTCACACCAGGCCGGCCTTGCAGCCTTTGCCGAGCCCCGCCCCGGGATGAAGTTCATGAGTTTCATCATCCTCATGGCAGGAGGAATCTCGATCGTGAGACAAAGTGGAAGGTCCACGTTGCATATTTGGATCTTGGAGGTCTCCGTGAGTGAATCCAGCTTAATGGCATGTCATCATTATGCTTGATTTCTAAGACCGGAATGTCGTTGGTGCCGGGTCCCCTCGGTGGTGACGCTGTCGCCGTAGACCGTGGTTAGCTCGTTGCCTTGCATGAACTTAAGGCACCGTGAAGGCGCGGATGCCACGCCATTGATTTGATGCAGCTGTGGACGCCCAGATGGCCGTGAAAGTGATTGGAATGTCCAACACTTGGAATTCGGTGGGGATCACCCGCTGCCGAACCGCATGTTAAGAGTAGCAACCCCGAGAACCGTACGGAAGTAGAGTCATAGGCCTCGATTAGCTGCGCTGGATCGAAGGCTTAAGATCTCGCGGGCTTGATGTCAAGCAGTCCATCATCTTGGCGGGCAAGACATTCATTCCGAACCTCCGTCTACCAACACGCGAGGAAGACGACGCCGTCCACTCGGATCGTGATGTAAAGCGGCTCATTGTGATCGCCCCCAAATTTTGGAAGGTCCAAATCGCGAAGGTGATAATGTTGCCATAGTGGATGTTACCAATCATCCGAATGACTTCATCTCGGGGTCAAGCGCCCACTGGGACCATGGTACGGGCCGTGCTTTCCTCTAGCTTCGAGCTTGTGAGGATAAGAGGAGGTGAGCAGAGACCAAAGGGAAATGTTCGCCCGAGTCTCGCTTTGAGCCGAGTGAGGATCGGGTCCTCTTTCAAGGAACTTGCGTCTTCGGGCCTGGCCGGCCGGATTGCAATTCCGGCTCCGTCGGCTTTTTGGTGGCCTTAGGTGGTAATGCATGGATTTGACCCGATCGGGTTAGAACGCCGACATCGTTTGGTCCCTTCGAAATGTGCCGCCCGAAGCCGAGCCATAGTTAGAGGAGGATTCCTCGTAGCATAGGGCCATGCGTCTTCCCTCAACTCATTGATCATGGATGAATTCCTGAGCTTCGGGCAGCCTTGACGGATTCTCGTCCCGTGATACCGGCTTAGGTGCCTCTCGCGGGGAGGTAGCCTACCGTTTGACGCAGCTGCTCGAATGTCGCGGCACAAATGCTGGTTGCCTGAACCGAACTATGCTGGCCGACCCTCCGAGGGAGGTTGGAGAGTTCTCGCCAAGCGAACGGTCTCCTTGATCTCTTCACGGTATATCGTGTTCCTTTCCTTCTTGCCGAGCATACTTAGGGCATTCTGGAGTTGGGTCCGGCGATACTCGTGGTTGGCTAGTTTTCCTCCACTCGGGCCCAGATCAACTTTCTTGCAGCGGAGCTCCGCGTCGAGAGTTAGCGCCTCGCGTTTCTTCCCATGTGAGAATGGCTAGTGCTTCTTTGAACTGCGTGCGCTAGCCTAGGTAAACTTCCATCGGGGAGAGTTTTCCTCTCTCGCTTTATCTCGAGTGGCGGTATGTCGGAAGGTGAGTACACGGCTTCCCGAACATCTCGCCCATGTGACCGGTTGCCGTCCTGGCCTGATCGTTTCGTAAACGAAGGCCGTAGATCGTGGAATTTCCCGAGTAGTTGCTCGAGACGAATTTCCATCCTCCTCCCGTTTTTAAATAGACCTTCCTCCCCGAGTTGGCCTTTCAATTTGAGTGCGGAAATGATCCGTTCCCATCCTCCCGTGACCCTGGGAGTCCGGCTTTGTTGACTTCATGCCCGGCTTGGAAGAGAATGGTTTCATCGTCTTCATCGTCGCTTTCATTGCAGAACTTGCTTTCCTCGGGAAGGTAAGCGCCGGGATTCGTTCCGCCGTGTCGTTCCATCTCCTAGGTCATCTGGGACCGCTGACCACCCTCGCCCGGCAGAGGGGGTCTGGATGAGAACAGACGGTAGTCCGGGAAGTTGCCATGAGCAAAACTCCCGAGGTCGAACCGGTCTAGAGTGGCCTCTAGCTTTCTCGTCCGAAGCCGCCCGTGACACTTTTGGGCGGCTTCGGTCCCCGTAGGTCTTTCGAGCTTGGTCTTCGTCCCAAAGACGACTTTCTTGAGCGGCTAGTTCCACGAGAGCTTTCCTTGCGAGACCTAGGCAGCCTCCGTAGGTGCGCATCATCCGGCTAGTGTCCGTAACCGTGATTACATTCAAATCGCCGAATGGCGGGAACACTTGGATTACATTGACGAAGGAAGCCTGACCGGGACATTCCACGCGTCCTTCCTTAATCTCGATCACCAAGAAGTTTGCCCATATCTCGTTGATTGACCCCACTGGGGTATTGAATTCTCGCAATGTTGACGGCCTCGTGATCTCGCTCGATCGCTAAGTCTATCAAAGCTAGCAGCCGATTGGCGTGATGTCTCAATCCGGCCGCGACGGCCGGGAGCAGAATCGAACCGAAGCATGTTGATGCTGAGGTGGTCATTTCCCGTGTCGGAAGCCGACTCGCCTTGCGGGGAAGACTTTCACGTATGTTTTCGGGGTGGCCGGTGGAAGCGTTCCCGAGGTTGATCTCGACTCGTAGCAGGTGAGGAGCTTGGTCTCCTTCGCCGCTGCCCTTGGCCTCGCGGCGCTGAGGGTATAAGCTTGACCGACGGCACGGGCCGGTCCACTGGGCCGGTACTGGAAGTAGGGATGAGCTCGAGCTCGCTTGGCCGCGCCTCGTTTACTATGAGCAGCAATCATCGAGGGTGACTTTCGTGTGGCAGACCGATAACAAGAACGGGTCCTCGCTTCATCAGATACCTCGAATAGATGATATTGACGAAGTCATCGCCATTCACTTGATCGAGGGATTCCTCGTCGCGTGAATCACGTGCTTCCAATTGTCTGATAGCCGCCTCAGACCGGACGCTGAGCTTGACAATTTCCATGGTATTGGAACCTTGGTCGTAGGTGACCCGATCGGAAGGAGTTCCGTCCTCAAAACCGAGCATGTGAATGCGGAGGTCCGCCTGCGGTCCGCGCGTCCTCGACTCCGAGAGTCCAGATTCATCGTCATCTCGATCGCTCAATCCAAACGTAGGGACGTATCAAGGCTTCCGATTGCGTTGCCGAGCAAATTTAGGAAAACATCATGCTCCTCGCTGGAGAAGAGAGGTGCAGAGGGGTAGTTCCTCGTGGAGGACCTCCCATACGACTTCCATGCATTCAAAACGAGAATGACGGTGCTTGCCGACCTTTATCACAAAGATCTCCTCACTGGGCAGGCCAAAGAGTTTGTTTGAAGAATGCCGACGAATCTCCGATTGGAGACTCGGGGTTTATGTGCCCGTATCATGGCGATATTCGCCGTTTCCTTCCACCCGCTTCCAAGTGTTGGAAACGACAGCTGAACTTGATGTATCTGATCGCTCTGTGGTCCGCCCGCTCGAGTACGTTTACATAGTTAGCATCTCCGACTCGAGGGATTCTCGATGAGATTTGCCCCGTAGTCCCTTGGTTGATTCAAGGAGGTAACCCCGTGCCCGAGTGCGGACACGCTTGTCCATCGTGTCTCGACTTCGTTTCCTATGAGGAAACTATCCTCGGATGACTTCGAGATCTCCCCGTCGGTTAATGAACTTGACACACCGATGGAGAGTGGAAGCTATGGCTTTCATGTGGTGTACGCCAAGGGCGCCCCAAAAGAGCCGTGAACTCGGATGGAATGTCCATCACGTGGAATTTTGCCGGCACCATTTGGGTTTCGAACCAAAGTTCCAGAGTCACCGTCCCTGTGATGGGACGAGACGAGTTGTCGTAGGCCTTGATAGTCCGAGTAGACGGAATCAAATGGCTTTCATGGATGCGGAGGGCTCGCATCATGCCGAGAGGGAGGACATTAACGGCTGACCCGTTATCTACCAATACTCCGGGAGTGATATGGTGTTGAGTTTGAGAGTGATGTACAGAGCTTCGTTGTGCCCCGAGGCATCTCTCGGTAAGTCTTTATCACGTAACGTGATCATGCCGCCATACAAAGTGGAGTCGTAGATCTCGCCTCTATCCGTAGAAGGAGAGTCATCCAGCCCATCCGCTTCTGTCTTCCTCTTGCGAGGTAAAGCCTTCGCGCGGATCCTCGGGAGTATGTTGAGGATGTTTGTGACGGTTGCCGCCCTTGGTTAGCAGACGTTGATCGAGCGCGAGTGCCAAGCCGACCTTGATCTTCCTTTACCGGTCCGAGCTCTAAGCCGGACAAATTGAATCTTGGCCGATCCCCGCGGAGGGTTAGGCTTCCGACCGGGCAAGATTACCAAGATCCGAGATATTCCTGTTCCCAGGGTCTCGAGCTCGGTTGTCACTGGACTTTTCGGCTTTCCCACCCCCGTCTCGCTCTAAAGCCGCATGGCCTGGAGGCAAAGAGGACTCGGCCGGAGTACAAGCACGTAGTAGTCGAACCTCCCGAGGGCTCTCCAAGTGTACCTACACCGGTGTCTCCAGCTCGTATCTTTCTCTCGCCTGCCGTTGAGAGGATTTCTTCTTCTCGTTTTCTGAGGATTGCTCCTGACCATATCTTGAGACTCGTACTCCGTGCAAAGTGAGCAAATACAAACATCGTAGCCGATGTGGACATTCGAGGAGGATCCAACAGAAGAGGCGGAGAAACCGGTTCGTGGCACACTTCTTGGGCACCCACTCAATGGAAGTTCACGCTCGTTATTGTTCGGAAAAGGGTTTTCCCGATCAGACCCACTGGGCGCTCTAACTTGCCTTCTTCTATCAAGTTCGGGATTTCGTATCGTAACCCCAAACAGCTTGTCGTGGTATGGCCGTGATACCGATGGAAGGCGCAAGATTTGCTCTTGTCCGCATTGGCTATGGGAACTTTGGGTTTGTAATTTGCAACGGGTTTAAGGAGACCTTCCTTGATTAACCCTTCCAAAGATTCTTGCTCAGGGCATGTCCAACTTGTCGAAGTGTACTAAGCAGTCGCTTCGAGTAGAATGCTGTTGCTTTCATGACCGGTTTACATTGCCCGACCTGTCCCCGATGGATGTAGCTGACAGACGTATCTTTCCCTTTGCCTGGGGCCGGTGCGGGATTGAATGCACTGCGAGCGGTATTTGTATGGCCGTGGCGAGCCAACTTTTCCTTGAGATCCTTCTCGAACCGTGAGCCGGCATTGACCATGGCCCGAGATCCGGGAAGAAATGATGATCGATGAGAGTTCTCATGGACGGCCTCAAGCAAGACTTGAAGATCCGCATCCGTTCCTCTTTGGAGAGTGGCTCCATGATTTCTGAGAGTTTCCAGTCCACCTCTTGTAGAATTCCCCAACACTTTCATCCGCTTTCGCTCGGTGGTGATTAAATCCTCACGACTTGTTTCCCACTCTAAATTGGATCCGTACTGCCTGTGAAGATGTTACCGATCCGATCTTGTGTGCGGCGATCCGCAGCTTGACCCTCGAAACCATCGTAACGCCGAACTTTTGAGCATATGCCGGAAGTGGTCGGCCATTTGCCGGAGGGTTGCTCCTTTTGCTCTCATGCCGAGAACGTAGGTATCGACGTGCGTTTGAGGACATTCGGTTCCATCGAATCGGTCCATCTCCGCATTCTCGAACTTGGCAGGAGAGGCGTGACCATTCCCGGATCCGCGGATTTGAGCGTTTCCCCGCTTGAGCCGCCATGGTGGCTTTCGTGTCTATCATCCGCTCGACCATCCAGGCTAAGGTTGGGTCCAGCAGGACCGTGAGGCTCGGGCCACGGTGCTACCACGTGAGCGGTAGTGATTGGAGGTGGAAGGCTTGATATATGTGGATATACGGAGCCTTTTCGAATCAGTACGGGTTTGTCCCCGGTGTTTAGTGGATTCGTGCATAGGCAACGGGATGAACCCGAGAGGGTATTGAGGGATATTGGCATCCTGAGATGGTCCAATGGTGCGCCGGTGGTATTGAGTGATAGGAGTAGCACCGGGCCGACCAAAATTGACAGTGGTTGCCCGAGAAGTAGCAATGTGGAGCCTAGGTCTACTGCTTTCCTTGGTTGGAAGGCATCTCGTAAGTTGGCGGGGGAGGAACCTGGTTGAAGGCTTGGTGAACTGGTTTTGGGGAATCGTCATCCTCGACTGTGACAAAAGTACCGTCCGACCGGGGGATAGCCGCTATACCTCGCTCATTCAAGCCGTACCACGAAATTCCGCCGATCTTCTTCTCGCCTCTTGTAGAACCTCACAAGCCCGGATGGCTTCTTCCAAAGTCATATCCGTTACGGTGGCGGGGTCCGTCCCCGTCATGATTTCTCGGTGAGCTAGACATGTCGGAAATTCTGGCCGAGGGAACCGAGGGAACCGAAGAACCGTCTCGACGCCGCCGTAAAGGTGATCCTGGTAAGGCGCTCGACCCGGAAATCAACCACTTTATGCTCGTCGGCAGTGGGAATGAAAGGAAGGGTTTAGGCTTCGGAAAAGGGTATTTGGCTCAAGGTTTTCGGGCTTGTGCAATGTGCAGTTACCGATTAATGTTTACTTAAAGCGCGTTTTCTCAGAGTCCTAATCGGTTGGAAAAGAGCGAGTCTTCTTTTTCGCAACTAATCCTAGAGCTCTAATCAGTGGATCTCGTCACAACGCTTATAAGCCCCTCGTTTCCATTGTAGATCATCTTTCTCAGGACGGACTATCCCGAGCGAGGTCTGATAAGGCAAGCGAGTTCCACCGACAAAGGAAAAAATGAACTTAAGGCTAGCTGATCATGCAAACTTTCAATGTGTGTGACGCACGGGCCACAGTCGAAGTCAACGTCCTTAAGTTAAGGCGGGGATTGTGCCAAAATTTTGGCATGACCTCTCCTGACTCGCTTGTGTGAGAGACCTTAGCTTTTGGCGTTGCCCAAGTTGTGGCTGGCACGGTACATACGACGAGGTTTGGTGACACGGCGTCACATTGAACCTTCGGGTATATTTTTCGGCAGAGCTCCGCGTCAAAGTCAAGGCTGAAGAGCGCGAGACTTCGGGTCAGGAACAACCTTTGGTCTCAACCTCTCGAGCTTGACTCGGAGCGGGGCCCGGCGTAAAAACATACACTTAGGCTTTATGACACGAGCTAAGCCAAAAACCAACCAGGGTCTTGGACAAAGTGTGACACAAAGAGTGCATGGCTTACACGGGCTAGGATGGGATGTTTGGGACGACCCCGTGCGCCCACGAAAGGTGTCTGGCAGACCAATCGGGGTGCAACTGATAAGTCCATCCCGGGTTAGGGGTTGTAGTGTACAGTGTACCGAGGCAGCAAGTGCACGTGGAGTGCGGTGTTCCGAGGCAGCAAGTGCGCGTAGTGTGCGGTCACTAAAATTCTTTTTCTGAGTAAAAACAGAGATTTTTTTCAGAATGTATCTTAAAGAATTTATGATGCACAGTTCAAAAGACAGCATGAAAATCAAACATGAATGGGGATGCACAAACATGGTAAGATTTTGAAAAGTTGACAATGTAATACCTTTCGAAACAAAAACCGTTCGAGGTTTAAAGGAACTCACACACACGAAAACGAGGAAGGGTAAACGAAAGTTTGACCCACGGAAGGCTTTTTAGAAAACAACTGTAGTTTTGGAAAAAGTATCTTTTCCCCAGCGGAGTCGCCAACTGAAATTACCCAGGATTTCGCGCGGGCGCGCAAAACGCCTTGTCTTTCGCGGGGGGTTGGTGTCTGAGACCTCGCTTCATGGGAAGGAAAAAATGAGGAGTCGCCACGCGGTTTTAGTATTTTGAGCCCAAACGTTGAGAAACGGCTTTTGAAAATGGTGTCGTTTTTATTGGTAGCAAAAACTTAGGAAAAGGCTTTGAAAACGGGGGATCATTTTTATTGGTAGCAAAAATGAGTAAAAAGCTTTTTTAGTACCAGAGATTGTTAGGTTCGGAGGTCACGTTAAGTTTCGGGAAGAGTATTACGAGATCACTCGAAATGCCTCGCATGACGAGTCTTTCTACCTTTCTCGAAAACGTGTGTGTGTGTGTGTTTTGAAATGGGGGCTTGAATGACAAGCTTAATCTTGGTTTGAATGTCAAACGTTGATTAGGTGACTTTGTTTGAAAAGACGAGCGTTTGAATGACAAACGTCGATTTTGAGACGGAAATGAGCGTTTGCGTGGCAAACGTCGATTTTGAGTTGAAATGAGCGTTTGCGTGGCAAACGTCGATTTTGAGTTTGAAATGAGCGTTTGCGTGGCAAACGTCGATTTTGAGTTTGAAAAGGAATTCGAAGGTCGAACTCCGGTTTTTTGAACCGGGCGTTACATTGTTAACGATTTTTACGGGAAAAATGCGTATTAAATGATTTTAAGTGTCAAATGGCGGCTTTTAGTTTGAAGATGAGCGTTTGGAGGCCAAACGTCATTTCGCGCGTTTTAAAAGAGAGTTCGAAGGACGAACTCCGGTTTTGAACCGGGCATTACATTGTTAACGATTTTTATGGGAAAAATACGTATTAAATGATATGCGATCAACGAATCGGGTTGCGACTCGGACTTTGAAAAGTAAATACTATCACGATCCAAACGGGTCGGACTTTGTAAATGACAGTATTTAAAGCAGTATCAACGAGGCCAATCGGCTCGGAATTGTAAATGACGATCGACGAGTCAAACGACTCGGAATTGTAAATGACGATCAACGAGGCCAATCGGCTCGGAATTGTAAATGACAGAAAGTAAATGACGATCAACGGATCGATCGATTCGGAATTGGTAAATGACGTAAAAGTAAACGGAACGGGGTCGGAACGCCGTTTTAACCCGTGATTACTTCTCTTACGGAAAGAGAAGAGGATCGAGGGGCTAAAACGTATCGGTCCCCGTTAGACGGAGGCATCTACATTTCGATAACGTTGTTCGAAATGGTTGTAGCGACTGGCGCGTAAACCGAGACGAAACGAGAGATTTAGAGAGAGGGAGTTATACCTATGGCTAGGGTCGACTCCTTTGGCTCGAAAGGTGTGTACGGGACACGAAAATTAGTTCGAAAGGGTGTTTCGAAGTGATGAGGGGCGTATTTGATCGAAATACAGAAATTTCACGCGAATCGAGGCAAACGGGAGCTCGGGAAGGGGTGAAATCAGTTTGGGCCGTGAGGAGAGTGACTTTTGGTGTTAAAATCTTTCTATTTTTGACTTTGACAGCCACTTCTATTTATAGGTGAAAATTGCAGTAGGAGTCCGGACGGACTTGGACTGTTTTTCAGGGTTTTGGGGTATTTTGAAATTCTGAGGGGCTTGCTGGCAATTTCAGTAAATTTGCACAAGGAGTCCGGCCGGACTTTGACTGAAATCCAGGGGTATTTTGGTCTTTTCAGCTTGATTTGTGATTGAAAGGTGACGAGAGGGCTGTGGCATGCTGGACACGTGTCCTGTGACTCACCCTTTGTATGGGAGTTCGTTCCCCGGTCCCGGTTTTGTCCGTTTTTTAAAATAACAGTCTGGAAAATGTCCGAAATGCCCCCGGAAGGTGCCGAAAAGTGCATTTTTCAGGGAAAGCCATACTTTTACGTGAGATGACACGTGTCAAGTACGCTTCGACGTCGGGATGCACGGGGCAGTCCCGGGACGTCTCGTTGGCATGGCAACGGGGAGTTTAACGAGTTCCGGTTAACCTGGAGCGGGCCAGTTAACGGATTTCGGTTAACTTTCTGACGGATTTGGACGATCCGGATTTGGGTACTTAAAACAAGGTATATGCTTTACTTTTTCAAACAAGATTGGCTTTTTAAACATGTTTGACTTTTCAAACGATTTTTTGACCAACTTTGTCTTTGTATTAAGCATTTCGACATGCTTCATCACATTTGCTTTCGCCACATGAAATGTTAAACTTTTTCTCCAAAGTTATATTCTCTTTTCCAACACAAAGACGAATAGCACACACCTCAACATTCATTTTCATTCATTATGTTTGATTTTAAAATAATTTTCAAGTGAGAAGCAATTTCTCAATTATTGTCATCACTTGAGAACTTCTTTCAACATCATCCATTCGACATGATTTTCATGGAAGACTATTTCCACATCTTCCATATGATTTTTTTTTTAATTTCATTTATGGAGTCCACTTATTAAAATTCAAGGAAGCGGATTACGATGATTTTCAATGCACCCGCATTCTCGATTTTATATTTATAGTCCAACGACTCCCACAAATGTTTTGCAATTTTCTTCGTACTATATACGTTTAATAATGAATCCGAAAATTCATTAAGTATATAGTTCTGATAAAGAAAATTCACATGCTTCAACTGCACTCACGGCTTGAACATCCATCACATTTTCACCCAACTTTGTAGGATCTTCCAAAAGAAACCTCTCTAAGTTCAAGGTGGTCAAGTAGAACATCTTTTGTTGTCATCACTTAAAGTCCAGGCCAACAAAATTTTCTACCTTTTCACTATGGTGATCCGGAATACTAGGAACAACCATATTCCATTAGAGATTTGTCTCCACACAAACCAAATATTGGCTTTAATTTTCAACAATTATAACTTTGTTGTTAAAAATATAACTCTCTAACTTAATTAGAGAATTAATCCAAGAATAAATTGCTAATTCAATAGAAGAATTAACACAATTTATTTCTTATAACCACTCATATTTATAACCCTCTAAATTCCTTAATGAAATTATAATTGAAGGTTAATTATTTCAAAACTTTAAAGGTCTCATCTTGGAGCACCTCTAATATTAGAGAAAAATCACATTCTCATTTACAAAATACACAATTTCTTTTAGAAATTCTCATTCTAAATATTTTGTGTTATTTGTCATCATCAACAACAATAAGATTTAACAACTTCTTTCAAGAAGTCTTATTGTTTTTATCTTTATGACATTAGTCACATATTCCCCCAATAGATTTTAACAACTTCTTTCAAGAAGCCCTATGGTTTTAGTTCTTGTAACATTTGTCAATGTTCACAACAATAGAATTTAACAACTTCTTTCAAGAAGCTCTATTGTTTTTATCTTTGTGACTTTTGTCACTATTGACAATAATAAGATTTAACAACTCCTTTCATGAAGTCCTATCATCTTTGTCAATACATCATTGATAAAATGCAACGTTAAAGACTACATCTTTTAATGTTCATCTTCTCAACATAGTTCCAACGAACTATTCAATTTTTCTCATTATGATTCTTGTGAACCATAAGGACATTAAAGACTACATCTTTCAACGTTCAATTTCTCAATTTAGTTCTTACGAACTTTTTGATTTTTCTCACTATGATCTCATGAACCATAAGAGATATATCATCAATTGTATAAACACTAGAAGTGGCATCGCCACAACTATTTTACACAATCGTCGCAACATTCTTGATGTTCTTCCGTTAGTTCATTATATGTTCAAAAATAATTTTTCCTTTCATAAATTGTTCTGATCCGAGAATTATATCATTATCTCCACATAAAATATTTCGATCTCCACCGTCCAGATTGTTCTTATATGAGATTAGAACATGCTCACCAAATTTGAGCTCGATCCAACGGTTAACAAATCAGGAATTGTAATTTTTCCACAGCTGGTCCTTACAAAACTTTCTGGAATTTTCTTCCATCCGTCTCTTCCATCGTTTTAATCTTTTCTCACGTGGCCACCACTCCACCGGATTTCT
This sequence comes from Adenophora triphylla var. japonica, assembly GCA_022495995.1. Taxonomy (NCBI): domain Eukaryota; kingdom Viridiplantae; phylum Streptophyta; class Magnoliopsida; order Asterales; family Campanulaceae; genus Adenophora; species Adenophora triphylla. Next base: position 104,227 of record JAFEMH010006086.1, read on the forward strand.
CAAATCTGTAATCCTTTCTCAAATAGCAAATTTGTCTTAAGATTGTTAGACCAAATCTTATAATAAGCACAAAATAAGAAAAGAATTACAATATATTGAAATACAAATTACAATAAAACATAAACAAAGAGAAAACCCGTATGAGAAATTCGTTTGATGATCTTCTTGATGTTATCCGAGTCGTGTGCGACACACTCTCCTTAAGACAAATTCGTCTCCTCACCGAGTTGTGCTTGAGATTAAATGGGACGTTTGCCACCCAGGATGAAATGGATTGACCGGACGGTGGTTGTACAATAGTGCCTCCTGCGAACTGAAGTCATATGCTTGGACAATATCACCAAGGATGCAATGTAGGAGGCCAAAGAAAAGAATACTCAATATGCTGCTGATATGGAGTGTTGAGATTATGGAAATCAGTGTGTCGAGTTGTTGTTGTTCTTCCCTTTATATAGTAGCCAAGGAAATCAAAACTGCTAGAAAATTAAAACTCTTTTTTATTTTCTTAATCAGTGCATTTATTGCGGCAGTTACACAGGCTGTTGAAATCATCAGAAACGTTTCTGACACGCAGCTGCTGGTAGACACGCTGCTAGTGCCCACGCTGCTGGTGCCCAGGCTGCTGATGCTCACACTGCTGGTGCCCAGGTTGCTGATGCTCATACTGCTGGTGCCCTGCCGTCTTCTTTGGTGTCCAGTAGCGCCGGGTTCCTGTGTGCTGCTGATTCAACCAAACAGTCTTGGCGCCACCTCTCCACATTTTAACATGGTATCAAAGCTAAGATCCATAGAAGGACTTCTCCGCCAAAACCCTAGCGGCAAAACCCTAAGCCGCCCCAAACCACATCACCAATCATAGTTCCTTTGCCATTCACTTGCGATTCTGAGAACCTGAGTGCCCTTGCTTTCTTTTTCTGTTCTTCTGCTGAATCAATAATAGTACTAAAAACTGGTGCAAACCTAGCATGCCTAGCCTTCTTCTAATCCTCATCACTAGGCACAGACTGTGTTGTTCCAAATCTTTCTGCTCTAGCCTTCCACCACCAATATGAGTGCCTTTGCCGTGAACCATGACCAGAATGGTAAAACAGAAGCAATCTCCCGGTTGACAGCCATCCACCAATACACGCAGCTGCTGGTAGACACGCTGCTAGTGCCCACGCTGCTGGTGCCCAGGCTGCTGATGCTCACACTGCTGGTGCCCAGGTTGCTGATGCTCATACTGCTGGTGCCCTGGTGCTGCTGGTGTCCAGGCGCTGCTGGTTCCCAGGTGCTGCTGATTCAACCAAACAGTCTTGGCGCCAGTTACAATGGGTCAAGTTTAAAAAGAATGTAAAAAGTGGGCTAGCGCGAGTAGGCCACTTTGGAGCTACATTGCCTCTATGCTCCACAATCTTACTTCCTACTAAAGTGTAGGAGTATATAAACTAATATCATTTTACATTCCTTTCCAATGTGGGATAACCACATTTCCCACTTTCAACCCACTTACTTTGAGCCTTAATATCTCATTCATCCCTCAACCATTTTGGACAAATGAATACTCCCTCCGTCCCACCAAGAGTGTCACCCTTTTAGGGGTGGCACGCAAATTAAGGAAAAAAGGGGAAAGAAAAAATGTTGTGAGTGTAATTTGAAAATGGGAGAGAGAATTAGTGGAGGAAATAGTGAATTTAAAAAGTGTTGTAAGTGTAGAGGAGAGAGAATTAGTTGAGGAAATAGTGGATGGGATAATAGAATATTAATAAAACATTTCCTTTTTAGGAAAGGTGACGCTTCAAACGGGACGCCATTTTGGGTAAAAAGTGACACTTAGAGTGAGACGGAGGGAGTATATGATTTCAACATTCTTCTGGAGTAGAACACAATCCAACAATCAATTTGGTCATTTAACAAACAACCCATTTAGAAAATACTCCCTCCGTCCCACTTCAAATGGTCCAATTTCCTTTTTGGGACGTCCCACTTCAATTGGTCCCTTCCATAAATGGAAAGTTTTCCATATATTTATACCCTTATCATCTCCACATATTTACAAAAAAAACCACACTATTCCTCCCACTCATTCTCTCTCCTATTAAATATTTTTAACTTTTACATTCTCTCTCATATTTTCTACCACACATTTAACTTTTACATTTTCTCACCTCTAATTTCTACCCATTTTATTTATTTTTTTAAAAAACCGTAAAATAAACCAAGAGACCATTTGAAGTGGGACGGAGGGAGTAATACATTATTTCCTTCAAACACACCTATTGTTCAGTTGTTAAAAGGTGTTGTGTGGCTTCGAGTGTGTGTCAAAGTATCCATTTGTTTGTTGGTAAGTTATGGTGATGGGGCAAGATAAGGCTACCCCTTCCAAGGCAGCTCAGAATCTAATGTTGGCAACCCCCAATGCTAAGGAAGGCCGTGCTGAGGCGATATCTGATGAGGAGATAGAGGTCCGTACCTCGCAGACGGACTCTACCATAAGGCGAGCCAAAGAGCGAGATGAGAGAGCGAGAATTGAGAAAGCCAAGGCAGTAGATGAGGGGCAAGTTCCTGCAAAGTCGAAGGATGCAGAAGTAAGGGAAAAGATTGATAAGTTAAGGTCGGATAATGAGGCCTGGATACGAGTTCTCGCAAATAATCAACAGTTGAAGGAGCTGAATGTGGAGCCTTCCCACATTCCTGAAGAATTACTAGTAGGGCGGGCGGAAAAGGCCCCTATTGGTAGGCAAGAGCGGGAAGCCAGCATTAGTATAGCTAATAATCCAAGGCGAGTGAGGGACATGCCGCCGCCCCAGAGAGTGGCCGAAGATCGTAGGCGGGATGATGGATTGGTGGCAAGAAGGAAGAGGAGAAAGAAATTATACCATAAGTCGGGCAATTCCAGAGAGCAGTCTTATTACTTTGAATATGATAGTAATGAATCCAGTGGCTCAACGCACGACGAGGAGAATTTTCCCGGAAAAGACCGGCATGTCGAAGAGAGATCTCAGCTATCGCGACATCATGGTGAAAGGCGTCACCGCGAAAGATCACCGCGGGATAGGGAGCGGAGGCGACAAGAGAGGAAAGATAGAGAGTATGAGAAAGAAAGGGAACGGAGGGCCGCAGAGGCGGCAAGGGCGGCTGAGGCCGAGAAGCTTGTTGAATCCTTGAAAGCCGCAGAATTGGCCAAGGCTATTGAAATGGAGAAAGCCAAAGAGGAGGAGGAGGAAAAATGGAAAAGCGAGATGGCAGAAATGGCCAAAAAGATTAAGGAGTTAGAGGCGGGAACAAAGAAGGTTGAAGGAAAAAAGCCCTTTTTGGCTCCATTCATTCAGAGCATCAAAGGTGTCACCCCAGATCCAAGCTTCCGCGTGCCAACTTTATCAAGCTATTCTGGAAAGACTAGGGCAATAACCCATGTTGGAGGATTCGAAGCGACAATGTCGCTGTTGACTGAGAATGAAGCAGTGCTATGTCGAGCTTTGGTGAGTACTTTGGCAGATCATGCCTTGGAGTGGTTCTTGGCGCAGCCTGAAGACTCTATAACTGGGTATCAAGATTTCAAGGAGAAGTTCTTAGCGAGATTTAGTGCGTCGGGATCACAACCGGTGCAAAAAACAGAGTTGTGCAGCCTCAAGCAAAAGGATGGGGAAGGGATTGCGACTTTCACAGATAGGTTCATGGGAGTGGCAAATCAAGTCGCTGACATCAATCAAGGTGAGATAATTATGTTGTATAACACCAGTTTGCAGCCAGGTCACTTTAAGCAGGAGCTAGGAATGAGGTTGCCAAAAACTACGGGGGAGTTGTATGAAAGAGTCAGGGGATTTTGTAGTGGAGCTAGAGTTAAGGCTAAGGGGACTCCAGCGACAAATTTGACGACCAAGAAAGTAATAAGTGAGAGGGTGGAAGTAATGCGAGATGATAGGAGAGGATCTGGTGGCAATAGGGGGGCAAGTCATGCGGGAGGAAGCGGAGGCCGTGGTGATGGGCGCACGGGGGGTCAGAGAGACTATAAGCCAAAAACAGCCATTAAGTATAGCCAATTGGACACTCCTATTAGCGAGATTATGAAGAAGGTGAACTTGCCCGAGCCTTTTCCCATTGTAACAGGAACTGATGCGGCTAAAGACCAGAATAGTTATTGCGAGTTTCACAAGGATAAGGGGCACAAGACTGATGATTGTTATAATTTGAGGAGGTTGATTCAAGGGAGGATTGATAGAGGTTTCCTGCAGGAATACTTGGAAGAGAATGTTGGGCGAGATGATCAACGTAGGCCGAAAAGAAATTTGGTAGATGTTATCCAGGACCCGTTGCCCAGTGTGTCCCAATTGAATAATCAAATTATGACTTTGACGCATACGTTTGATGTTCCCCAGTTTCCCGCCAGCCAAGATAGAGTAATCAGTTTCTCCAGGTGAGAGTTGGCTGTTACTAAGAGTCATGGGAGTCAACCAATTATCATCACGATGTATCCAGGCAATAATATTGTGCAGCGAGTTATGGTGGACTCTGGAGCGAGTAGGAATGTGCTTTACTATGATGCTTTTAAGAGGATGAATTATACGGAGGCCAATCTGGTGCCTCATAAGGGATACCTCGAGGGCTTTACCAATCATTAAGTTAAGGTTAAAGGTACGATTATGTTGGATGTTGAAATTGGTGAAGGAAAGTCGGCGAGATGCGAGAATATTGAATTCATGGTGATTGACCTTGTGTCTCCTTACAACGCTATAGTAGGGATCCCGTTCATGTTGAGCTTTGAGATGGTTTTGTCAATCCCCCACCAAAGGGTGAAGTATCCCACCTCCAATGGGATAGGCTGTTTGAAGAGTGAGGCGGTCACAGTGGTAAGAAAGCAAAAGGAAATGCTGAAAGCTAAGACGGAGAGTACAATTTCTATGACTACCAAAGTTGAATCCAGTCAATTGAAGATAAACATGGTTAAGATTGTAGAAGTAGAGAATTGTGATTCAGATTGGGTCATGATGGACAGTATGAGGAATGGAACAGCTATGGTGGCCCCGGTGACAAATCAAGTTTCAGAGTCAATGGCATGGGAATTTGGGGGTGAGCGGGAAGAGAGTGCGATGAATAAACTGGAGTTTGATTCTGAAGTTCAGCGAGAATATGTGCATAAGTTGGATATGTGGCGAGATTCTGATGCCTGTGTGGCCGGGCGAGATGAGACTGACGAAGGGAATTACTTGGCAATGGAAATGGTGAATGTAACGCCCAGTCTAAGTTACGCCAGGGTTGTGAGGCTGGTACGTATGGATGAGCCAAGAATTGAAGAGGTTGTTGAGGAAAATGTTGAAGTATCTATAGATGAGTCTGATGATGACTATGAAGCTATTGAGGTGGAGGACGCTCAGGGACGGCCTACTGGTAATGTCTTTGATCCTGCAGCCGGTTCTCTCCGGAGCGAGGAAAAGAAAAAGAATAGAGGTTGAGACACTGCAAGTGCGGGATGAGCCAGATATCAAGGCGGGAGAAGAGTTGGAGGAAGTAGAAATCAACTGTTATTTCCCCGACCAGAAAGTAAAGATCGGTAAGCAGTTGTCGCGGGATGCGCGGGAATGCTTGATTGAGTTTTTGAAGGAAAATTTGGATGTCTTTGCTTGGAGACCTGAAGATATGAGGGGGATTGATGAGAGCATAGCTCTGCATTGTTTGAATGCTGATCCTAATGTAGAGCCATTTAAACAGAAGGTGAGGCATTTGTCGCCGAAAAAAGAGTTGGCGGTGTTGGAGGAAGTGGAGAAGTTGCTGAAGGCGAGAATAATTGAGAAGATTCAATACCCAGTTTGGTTGGCTTGTCCCGTGATGGTGTTAAAGTCGAACAAGAAGTGAAGAATGTGCATTGATTTTACTGATTTGAATACGGCGTGCCCTAAGGATTGCTATCCTTTGCCCAAAATTGATAAGTTAGTAGATTCCATTCCTGGTCACAAGGTGTTCAGTTTTATTGATGCTTATTAGGGATACCACCAGATCAAGATGGCAGAGGAGGATAAGGCGAAAACTGCATTTAGGACCCCAAAAGGAAACTTTTGTTATAAGATGATGCTGTTTGGCTTGAAGAATGCAGGGGCGACTTATCAAAGGATGGTCAATGAGGTGTTTAAGTCGCAGATCGGGCGAAACATAGAAGCATACATTGACGACATGGTGATCAAGTCTAGGGAGAACAACCATTTGTTGGATCTCGCTGAAACATTCGAGAATTTGAGAAGGAATTCGATGAAGTTGAATCCTAGTAAATGCACGTTTGGTGTTACGGTGGGAAAATTTCTGGGATTCTTGGTGAACAGGCGGGGAATTGAGGCCAACCCCGAAAAAATTCAGGCATTGTTGGATATGTCGCCTCCAAAGTCTATCCGCGAGATTCAGCGATTGAATGGAAGGATTATCGCGTTGGGGAGATTTATTTCGAAGTCAGCTGAGAGGTGTTTGCCATTTTTCAAGGTGTTAAAAGGAGGGAAGAAGTTTGAGTGGAGCGAGGAATGCGTAGTTGCTTTTGAGGAAATAAAGGCTTATTTAGGGAAGTTGCCATTATTGTGTAGTCCTGTGGAGGGGGAAGAGTTGTTTATTATCTGGCAGCTTCTGATTATGCAGTTGCTGCAGTGTTGGTGAGGGAAGATGGAGGAGTCCAAAAGCCTGTATATTATGTTTCTAAGGCATTGAGCGAGGTTGAATCGAGATATTTTAACGCTGAGAAGTTGGCTTATGCGTTGGTGGTGGCGGCGAGAAAGTTGAGGGCGTATTTTATCGCGCATACGATTATTGTTTTGACTGATGCTCCCTTAAGGAAGATTTTGCAGCAGCCAGATTCCGCGGGAAGGCTATTGAAGTGGTCAATTGAGTTGACAGAGTTTGACATTAGATATGAATCCCGTCGAGCTATAAAGGCACAAGCGTTGGCACACTTTATTGCTGAGACTTCATTTACTAAGTCTCAGGCGGAAATGGTGGTGGAGCGCGGGAAAAAGAGGCGGAGAAGCGAGCGGTGCCGAATTTGGTAGAGGAAAAGGAGAGGCCGTCAGATTGTTGGGTTTCGCATGTAGATGGTTCGTCTGCAAAGGATAGAGGAGGAGCAGGAATGGTGTTGATGTCGCCAGATTTGGAATGTGAGTATAAGAAGGCCTTCAGGTTCAAGTTCCCAGTTTCCAACAATCAGGCGGAGTATGAGGCGTTGGTAGCGGGAATCGAATTTGCTCGGAATATTGGTGTAAAGAAGATTGTGATTCACTCTGATTCTCAGCTCATTGTGAATCAAGTGCAGGGTGAGTATGGGGTGGTGAATTCGTTTCTGATAAAGTATTGTAACTTGGCGAGAAGTGTTTTGAGCAGTTTCGAGTTTTGGGAACTTTTGCAAATTGATAGGGCAGAAAATTCAAAGGCTGATACGCTGAGTAGATCGGCGGGAAGTGAGGCAAGTGAAGCTGCTATGGAGCCCCTGGTGGAGTATGTGGATATGTCGGCGATTGACAGGCCCGTGATCATGGAGATAGGGGAGACAGAGACGAATTGGGTTACGGAAATGATAGATTTTTTAGATAAGGGTGAATTGCCGCCTGAGGAAGAAAGGGCTAAGCTAGTAAAGGTGACTTCTCCGCGATTTACCGTGCAAGATGGGATTTTATATAGAAGATCTTTCTCAAAGCTATTGATGAGGTGTATAGAGCCAGGGATGGTGGCTAAGGTTTTGTTTGAAATTCATGAAGGTGTCTGTGGTGGCCATCCAGGAGCAAGATCCTTGGCAGAGAAGGTGTTGTTCCATGGTTATTATTGGCCAAGTTTGAGGAAAGATGCGGAAGGGTATGTACGGAAATGCGAGAAGTGTCAGAGATTCGGAAACATTCCGTGGCAACCAGCCACTGAGCAGACGCCTATTGTCGCGACTTGGCCCTTTGATATGTGGGGCATAGATTTGATTGGGCCATTCCCAAAGGCAAAGGGGGGCTGTCAGCATGTGGTTGTTGCTATTGATTATTTTACAAAATGGACGGAAGCGAAAGCCTTGGCAACAATAAGTGAGGATAATGTGGTCAAGTTTGTTCAAGAAAACATTTGGTGTAGATATGGGTTGCCCAGGGCTATTATCTCTGATCATGGGACACAATTCGGGAAGAAATTTTCGGCGGAGTGCAAGAGGATGAATGTGAAGCATTGGATGTCGGCAGTATATAGGCCGCAGTGCAATGGGCAGGCTGAGGCGGCAAACAAGCAAATTATTGCCGCCTTACGCAAGAATTTGGAAGGAAGAGGCGGCGCATGGTTAGAAGAATTGCCAACAGCATTATGGTATGTCAGGACCACAATAAAGGGCTCAACTGGTGAAACAGCATTTGCTTTGACTTATGGATCTGAGGCCATGGCGCTAGCCGAGATGGCACTGCCGACATACCGGGTGACTTATTATGATGAGGCGAGAAATGGACAGCGACGATGCAACGACCTTGATTTGGTTGATGAAAAAAGGCTTCAAGCGAGAATGAGGATGGTGAATTATAAGCAAAGGATGAAGGCTCAACATGACAAGCGGGTAAACAAGAGGTCTTTCAACGTGGGTGATTGGGTGCTGAGAAGTGCGGAAGTTACGGGACCCAAGCCAGGTTTCACCAAGTTGAATGAAAAGTGGAAAGGGCCATTTCAGGTGTCTAAAGTTATCCGAGAAGGGACTTATCAGCTAAGGAGGCAGGACGGTGAAGAACTGAAGAATGCTTGGAGTGTTGATCATCTGAAGCGTTTTTATCAATGAAGTTGCCTCGAGTTTTTGTAGTTATATCTTTTGATTTTTGCTCTAGATAACAAAAGTTATGTAACTTTTCTTTTGAGCCATGTGTTTTGTTGACCTCACATTGGCGGGAAAGTTATATAGAATTTGTCATTCTAGAATAATGTAACTTATAAATATGGTGGAAGAAGGATGGCAAAAATCATTTTTAGACATATTTTATTATGATTGTTAATTTTATAAATCTGACAAGTTTATTGTTTTGCATTTCATAAAGCAGTGAATGAAGGAGTGAGATTCCGGGAGGCAAAAAGTGATCGAGAAAACGACCATTGGAGTTGATAAAGAAAGTAGACAAAGGGAGAGGCTGTTGAGGCATGATGATGAAAGTGAGAATTAATTGTCGCCCACACTTGGGAAAATGGATGCGGCGTCTTGGTTAGAGACCAAGGCGCCAAATGGATGCGGCGTCTTGGTTAGAGACCAAGGCGCCAAAACCTTGCGACCTGGGGAGAGACCCAGGCGACTAGTGGATATGGTGGTTGTCGCATAGGCGAAAAAAGCAAGGTTATGCTTATTGCCGCAGAGGCGGAATAAATAAGTTAAAGAGATATGTATACAATGCATCTAAGATTGCCACATAACTTGAGTGGTGTAAGTACGCCAATCCAATTCGTGACCTTTCCAGATGCATTTTAATATGATAAAATTGCATTTTAGGGGCGTTTTGGTAAATTCCCGGTCCGTTCCAAGACTTTCGAAAACATTTTATATGTTTCTAGCGAAGGAAGTGTTTTTTAGTATTTTTCCCGGAAAAAAAGACCTACAGGGAATTAACTGCTTTGGACCTTTAAGGAATTGGCCTGGAATGTTCCAGAATCTGATTTTGGCGCCAGAAACGGTTATATGCGTGGCCAGTCGTGCGATAGCTTGAGGCATGGAAATTGGAAGCGTTGGGTCGTGCGACAAAATAATCCCATTCCCAATTTACGTATAAATGCCAATTTCCATTCATTTGTAAAAGGGATCTCTCACAATTCTCACACCAACACACAGTTAACACACACAGATTCACTTTCTCTCTCTCCTTTCTCTCTCTATACGCAGGAAGTGCAAATCCCCCATTGCCGGCGTCGTCTTCTTCTTCTTCAACCAATTTCCCTCTCAACCTTCACCAACTAAACTCCTCAACCTCCATTACTGATCCTCACCTCCAAACCTCTTCCAATTTCCCTTCAATTAACCGGTGATCCAAGCTCCCCAAACCAATCGGCGAACCAAGCAATCTTCACCTCAAACCAGGCTCTCCCTTCGGCTAAGACCAATACCAACCTTCCCTCACATCTAAATATACCGGAGACCTCAACCTCTACCACCGCTCAACCCAATTCCATCTCAATTCTCTTCTTCCCCGATCTACTCTCTCCCACAGCTCCGTCGCAGCCACGACCCAAACACTAAGCCCCTCGCCCTAAACCATTCGTCACCACCACCAGAGTGATTGTTCTCCTCCGCTGCTCCTCAACCAAAGCGACAGCGTCTCCCTCCCCTGTTTCCAGTCCCAAGCCATTAACCATCAAAGCCGCCCCGTTCTAGCCCCAATCCTGTAATCAACACCGCAACACTACCAATCTTTGCCCGACCCTATTACAGCCCTAAGCCAATGACCAAAACCGATTGCCTTCTCCTTCCCCTGTTCCCAGTGTTCTGCCCGTTCAATATACACGCATGTACTGGAAGTGTCAAGTTGCTGAGTCTGGGATTCGAATCTGTTCCGGAGCCGATTAGAAGAATTCGATACCTAACGTGGTATAGAATTCGTGGACTACGAGGGTAACGATCCGTTTCTATCTCTCTCATTTATTTACTGTCTATTTGTTTCATTGCAATTGATATTCCTCGGACTTGATAATTGGACTCCATCCGTCCTCAATTATCAAGTCCCAACTGCCGATCTCTCTGTTTAATTGTTTAGCTTGGTTTGATTGATATTCATTATGTGATTGGAATTCTATTTGTCATTTGGTTGTCAAGGGAGTGTGGATCTCCCCATATCCACGCTCCTTCGACTAATCTGTTGGTGATTCGTTGGTTTCTGAATTGTTTGAATATTGTGTTGGGATCTGAATTTAATCTCTGTTGTTTCCGCATTTCAAGTTGTAAGGTCCCTGCAGACTGGCATCGATGTGTCACGCGACACAACTGACCATCCAAGGTCCTGTGTCACGCGACACATGTAACCTGTCTGCAGTTGATCAATTTCAGTTGTAAGTATTGTTCCTCTCAGTTGTAAATGGGATGTGGCCTCCCATGGCAAATGGCTTACAAATTGTATTTCCCCTTGTTGAGCAATAAAACATAGCATTGATTTGCATTTTAATACATATCTTGTCATACACACTTTGCACACACATTTGAATGAATTGGATGTTGAACATTGAAAGACTCGTCTACGGACGAGGCGTGTTGGGTGAACTCTCGGTTCTTCCCAACACGTAATCTGACCCCCGAACCCATTTTCTCTTTCAAAAGGTTTTCAATGTTTCCTCTTAAAAACGGCGTGGCGACTCCTTATTTTATTTTTTCGGCGAGCGCACATTCAGTGGCGACTCCGCTGGGGACTTGAAACTTGTTTTTCAAAAGTGGGTCAAACTTTCGTTATTGTTCAACATTTATTCCATTCACTTGTGTGTGCATTGTTTGTGACATCATATGTGTATAAATGCATCTTATTTCTTTGTTTTGTTCCCTCCCCCTTTCTTGCTTCCTGTGGGTTGTGCTGTTGCCTGGGGCTTGGGGCCGAGATATTGCATCGTGCTTGGAGGCTGGGGCTGGTTATGCTGCTGTTTTGAATTCTGGGAATGTGACTCCTTCTGTCACGCGACAGATAGTGCCCTCCATATCCTGTGTCACGCGATAGAAGGTGGTCATTCTGCAGGGCTTGATTTCTCTGATACAGTTTGTGATTGTGGGGTAGTCCCCCATGATCGATTATTGATCCTTGATTATTATGCTTTACGGGGATGTGTGTGTGAGTTGTTTTCATTTCTCCCCTTTTCAATAAAAAAAAATCAAAAAAATCATTTTTCATAAATAAAGGAACATTGCCATCCCGCACACTACTTCACATAGATCTAGAACCCTCGGGTGCGATTGACGGCATCGCGGACGGCCATGAAATTCGCCTACGCTTGAGTGCCTAATGTCAAACCCATCCCCCTAGTGCATTATAGGTAGCGCCACACATTTAAACCTCACCCAAAATGGTTGGTTTTGACAAGACATTTTCAAATGCACCAAAATGAATTTCTTCAAAATTTTTAATAAGCTTTCGTACCTACCCCAAAACACACACGTGTGGGCATGTTGCCATCGCAACATGATTTCACGAGAGGACATGTCATTCCCGCGGCATGTTCTAACGAGAGATCATGTCGCTTTGTCAACGTGTACCGACGAGAGGTCATGCCGGATTTTCCTTGAAATTCTTCAGGAATACTCGTTATGCTGCCCAAATTTCTCCAGAAATTGGGGCTGCTCGTCCGTCCCATAAATGCTCGGGTTTTGTTTAGGTACTATTGCCTATTATTAATTTTGACTCAACGCATTTGGTGTATTTGTGGATAATGTGTCCTAGGTTCCCCCGATGTCTAGATTGTGTGAATAAAGGGTTAGCCTTTCCCAACCGGCTCTAGGACTTAAAAGACACCGATTTCTACTTGAAGATTAATAAATATTATTTCTTATTTAATTGGCAAAGAATTAGTATTTGCGACAATGGCATATCTGGGCGCGAGATTGAGCGTTACGCGAGAAGTACGACTGGCGAGAAGTGACCTAATGTGTATAGTCCTTGAACAGCAAGCGTTTGATTAGACCAAGTGGTTACCTCGCATGGTTCCTGTATAAGAGCGGTGACCAGGCGACAAGCTTGATTGACAAGTCTTGAGTGACTGTGATGTTGACACGTGGATAACCCCCATAACGGTCAACAGTTGACGTGACATGGTAAGTAGTACTTTCTTACTGACTTTGAGGGTGGTTGATCTAAATGTGAGGGATGATTGACATGTGTCCTTAGGGGTATGGCCTATGAGTGAATGAGGGTATAAAAGCATGGGAGGAAACATAATTGAGGTAGGTCACATAATCTATCCAAAAAACTCTCTCTTCCTAAATCTACTTCCATTGATATTCACTTATACCATAAAATCAGTTACTTATTCTCACGCCGGAGGGGTTTTGACCGGAGCCACCCCCGGTTTAGTTCACTTTGTTTGCTTGTGTGTAGGGATCCAAGCTTTCCATCCCCAGAAGTCCAGCCGGAGTATCCATTGTTGTAGCTGAGGGTCCAGCTCCTGTGCAACACATTTTTCTGTGTAGCATCAAGACTCCTACATAATTATGGAATCTTAAGCAACTAAGGAAACCTACTTAATAAATAAAGGAAAAGGAAACAAGATTAATCTTGGTAACAAGGTCAATCCTTGTGCACAAAGGAAAACAAACTTAGGCTTACTGCTAGAACTTAAACTAATTAATATAATTGCAAATAAAACATACTGATATTTAACGTTAAGAACTTGGTTCCATAAGATAGGCCCTGGAAATCCTTGAGAAAATCAACCAAAATGCCTACTGTTTTCGTTTGCCAAGTCATGTTTGTACATCTGATGTATTTAACGTTAAGCCCTTGGTTCCATTTTCGGGTGACAATTCTTCTGCAGATGAAGCTTCTGATTCGAGGGAGAATCGTCTCAAAGACGGGGAGAATGATGGAGATGAAGCTGCAATATCATGAAACAAATTTGGGTTTTAATTATTAGTTTGTTATTTAAATATAAGTAGGTTTTAGTTGCAATTATATTTATTAGTTTTAGTTATGACAGTAGGCCTAAGTTTGTTTTTATTTGTGCACAAGGATTGATCTTGTTTTCTTTTCTATTAAGTAGGTTTTCTTAGTTGCTTAAGATTCCATAATTATGTACGAGTTTGTAGTTAAGTATAAATAGGATCTTCTTTATTGTTTACTAATAAAAGCCCGTGTCCGAGGACACGTGGTATTTTTTTTATTATTATTATTTTTTTTATTTTAATTTTTAAAAAAAATTATTTTTTTAATTTTAATTTTAAAAAAAAAGGGCAAAATGGGAAAGTGACAACTTAGTGAGGGCAAAATGAGAAAAAACCCACTTGACACTATTCATAGTACTGTTCACATAGATGAGGTGGCATGTTGTGATTTATACTATAGATAGGTAGATGTTTATGATTACAAAATGAGGTTTTTGCATTAGCTTTGTTGTCTTCCGGGTATTAGTAGAATCAACGGACTTCAACTACTTCTCTTGTTATTGTTACGCTTGCGCTGCATCACATAATTGTGGTTTGAATTTGGTTTCAAATATTGGGTTTGACCAATATTTGACCAAAAATTAATGTAATTTTATTTTATGTAAATGAAAATAAATTGCATTTTTGTAATAGGGGTGTAAATGGTTCGGTTTGGGGGAATTTACGGATTGAACCATTAGTCATCCGTTCGAGAAAATTTCAAATCGAACCGAACCATGAAAAAATTCAAACCGAACAAAACCAAACCGCTATGGTTGGGTTTGGTTTGGTTCAAACCGCGGTTAAATAATGTGGTTCAAACTGCGGATCAAACAATGATTTGGACTACATTTCAAATCATGATTCATACCAAAACTTATTTTTATATTATTTAAATTTTCTGTGATCTCGGAGAAAAGCGAAAGATGCGGGTATTAAAAGGAAAGTCAGAGGAAGAGAGAGAGAGACTAGAGGAAGAAAGAGGGCGAATGAATAAAAACACTTTAAAATCTTCGATCATAGAGAGAACTTAGTTATTTATGTGTCGTAATTACGATAACAAATGATGAAATTAATATTAAATAAGATATACAACGAGAGTTAGAATTAGTCCATGTAATGTAGGTTTTTAATTGATCTAACAGTAAATTTTAATAAATATATGAAATATTAAATAAGATACAAAACAGGGGTTAGAATTAGTTTATTTAATGTGGTTTGGTCTCGCGGTTCGATTTCAAACCGTGGTTTGGTTTAATTTGGTTTGAATTGATTCAGTTTGGTCTGGGAGGGTCAGACCACACACCAAATCGAACCATGTGGTTGGCCAAAATTTGAGACTGAACCGAACCATTCATACTTGAAAAAAAAATCAAATCGCATTGTTTAGTTCGATTCAGTTACACCCCTAATTTGTAATCTACATTTGAAATAGATTAATGTAATGTATTTATTTATTTTTTCAAAACCAAATTGTGATGAATGTGAAATTAATGCTCAAAGTAATCAATTGGAAATGGGTTTATGAAAAGTTTGTGAATGTAGAAAGTCATATTTCACATTGCCTAGAAAGCAAAAAGTATAAAAGTTTTTAAACTCATCCACTTCAATGAGGTAACAATCAAGTGTTATCATTCTTACCGTGCAACCAGTGTTCCATTGGGTTAACCATGCAAATATTGGTTTAATTGTGCTAGTTTTGGACTAGCTCAAATTCGAACCACGAAGAGGGTGTGAAGCACCATCCGAGCTCGTGCAGTGCGCAAAGGGCGCATTGGGCGCTTTAGAAGCGCACTTTGCATTTCGCACGTCCGCATTTTGAGAAATTCGGTCAAGGTTCGTGGCTCAGCTAGCTCGAATGCATGTGGGTGGTTCGGGGTCGCATTGGATCGGTTCAGGCGTGTCGTTGATTCGGTCTGGCTATCCCGATGGGGAGGGCTGCGTATTGGGCCGAATAGACATGTGGGCTTGGCGAGGACTGAACAGAATAGGTGTGACAGGCCGAGCAGGTGTGTGATGGGCGGATGTGTCCATTCGAATGGACGTAGGTTGTTCAGATGGAGGATCCGCGTCTTCTCGAATGGGCGTGGGTCGCTACGCTCAATCTGGTGCATTGATCGGATCAGATGGTACAGATCCATCCGATCTGAATTGTGTTTATTCCTTAAAAGGCGCCACAACTCTTGAAACCCTATAAAAGGACCCCCCAAGTTTGACAATTTCATTCATTCAGTTATCAAGCATTCATTAGCAATTCAGAGAAAGATCATATTGAAGCATAAATTTCTTTCAAGTCCAGAAGTTCCAAACATTCAGATTTATTCGCTAAAATCGTTAATTTGGAGTGCTCCTATTAACGACACTTAAATCGTTGCAACTTACGAGAAGATTGTCAGTAACTGTTTTCACCAGTGCGGGGCAATTACTTATTACAGAGATTGTGTCCAACGCAAGCCTCGACTTTTCGCATTACATTTTCATTTATTTTTCAGATTATTCCTTAAGAAGGCCTTTTCGAATTTCCGTTATTTTCCTAACAATTACAGTTTTGACCCCTTCTTTTGAGAAAAATACCATACTATTAAGGTTTTTTACACACTTATTCTACAAAGAGTACTTAAAAATTTATCTTTCAAATATATCTCAAACTAAGAAAAGGACATTAGAGTAAGATTTATTACAATGAAGTTCATTCACCAATATCCCACAGCTCTAGCAAAACAAGCCCTGAAATTGACCCATTAGAGTAGTGAGAGCATAATAACACCCCAAAGAATAAAAGGGCAAATTTCGGTGCGCTAAGCGCTCCCCGCCTTGCGGGGGTTGAGAGTAGAGCCGTCAAGTTGGGATGGTCACGTCGGGACGTCCCGTCTCGCCATACAAATGGGACGGAATATTTTAGTCCCATAGCGGGATAACATAGTACGATCTCGCCCATCCCGTCCCGTGTACGCTTGCTGGAATATTTTAGTCCCGTCTGATGCCTAACGTAGTTAGGAATTGCAGTATTTGGTAGAGTTGTTTGTTTATATGTGCAGCTAAGTCAATGACCTCAATAGTAAAATGGTTGGTTTACCAAGGGTAGATCCATCTCTGGCATCTCAAATTTAAATAGAGCAAAATGGTTGTTGGTATTGGTTTCCTCCTGCAATGAGATGAACTGAAGTTTAGTGAAACATAAAGAGTCCAAACCAATTAAAACAAAAATTATCACCAGACAACCTCCCCCGTACTTGGGTAAATTCAATGCCTCCAAGTTCATAATGAATACTTTTCAAATGTCCCAGGTTTTTTTGGTGAAAGAAAACCTCAGTCTGTTTCTACAGAATCTACACGTTAATTTGAGATGCCCTCGAAATAACTTCTTCCAGTGAAAAAAATGGAAATAAAAACATCCAGTTTCTTCTTCATGACTTAGGATATATTTCTAGTTTGCCACCAAAATGCATTTCATAATTGTTATGGGTATTTTCAGCATGATGACATTCTCAGTTGTTCATGCATGTCAAGATGATATTCTACTGTAAGTATTGCATAATATTTATTGTGTTTATTTAATATTATTTATTAATATTTTACAGCTGATCAAAGGAGTCAAATTCGGAATATATCCAAACATGACAGACGCTTCTTCAACGTTAAGGAGTACTTGGTCATTGGACGTTGAGGGGATAAGTAAGCATGCCGAGATCTTAGGGAATCGTTATTATCCTTTTAAGTCTTTTATTATTTAAAGGGGACTTGGAGATGAATACACAGACACAATCACCCTACGAACACATTGCTTGTAACACCTCCATTGTCTTCCAGCTTGTAACTACGATATTCATAGTGAAATATTTAAGGTTGGAGACCTAACTCCCGGGGTTTTTTCCGAAAATGTTGTCATCTCTAAGGTTTTCCTCGTTAACAAAATCCTTGTGTCCATCTTTATTTCCATGCATATATTTGTACCATTTGATCGAATTCCAAAGTCCCCTCCTTATTATTAATACACTTTCTCAGTTAAGATTCGACATTATTGTTTTTTCTACCAAAACAATTTGGCGCCCACCGAGGGGCCACTTGGTCTATTGATTATTTGGATCATTTCCTAAAAGGATTCATCATGTCCAACCCTAATGTTTCCACCGCCAGCAAGGGTGTCAATGTCGCTCCGTCATCCGGAGGCAGAACCACCTCATTGCCACCACCTCCTCAGTCGGGACCTCAGCAGATGCAACCTTCACAGACTCCGCAAAAGGAAGGATCCTCTTCCAATGTGGATGCTGACATCCGGAGTGTCTTGACCAGACTGAATCAAAGGCTGGATGATCAAGATAGCAACTCAAAGCTACTGGCCAATTCTATGATCAAGATGCAAAAGGATCAACAGCTCATCGCATCCCAGCTTAGTAACATCTCGCTATTGCGCCCAAGAAATATCAATTTTGAAGCCAGCGGGGGATCTCCGTTTCAGAGCGAGTTCATTCCGATGGGAGGTCCATCTCAAACCCATCAGACGACACCTTTGATGATGTCGCCATCCTTGCCCGGTGACACTTTATTGACGCCACCCTCAGCAGGATTCGCCCCGTTCATTCCATTCATTGACAACACCACTGTCACTACCATCGGGGATAACACTGATTTGCTTAATAATCTTTTAAATAATAATACTTTCAATCATATTCCCGTGGCTGACCCTTTTGCAGGAAATCCATTAGCCAAACAGATGCAGGATCTGAGAGAGCTGATAATGAATGTACCGGGCATAACCCCTCCAATCCAGCCAGTGTCTCAGAATTGCTACAATCAGTCTCGGTTTGTCCCAGCCATTGCAAATGTTGACATCCCAAAGCATTTCACTGTTCCATCCATGAAGTTATATGACGGCAGCACGGATCCAGAGGAGCATGTCACCCATTATCAAGAGAAGATGGACATAGTGCATATCCCGTTGCAGTTCAGAGAGGCTTACTTTTGCAGAGGGTTTGGATCGACCTTGGTTGGACCAGCTCTTAAATGGTTGATTAGGCAACCCCTAGGTTCAATTGGTTCCTTCGCCAACTTATCAACATGTTCTATAATCAGTTCTCATGCAGTCGACAATTTGAGAAGTTGACAAGTGACCTCTACAATGTGACCCAGCAGCCTACTGAGACCCTGAAAGAATATGTCCACCGGTTCAATAGAGAAGTTCTGGAAATTCGCAATCTTGACATGTCGACAGCCACATAAGCATTCAAGATGGGGCTGAAGAAGGATTCCCAATATTATCAAGATTTGGTGATGACTCCTTTTAAGCGGTTGGAAGAAGTCAGAAGCAGGGCCCTAAGGTTCATAAGGTTGGAGGAAGATGAGTTGCGGAGGTCAAAGTCCTCAGGCAAGGTGTCGACATATGACAACCCGGACAGGAAGACCGAATCGTCCCATCGCAGAAACAACCGATCCAATCCTTATCCGAGAGTCGACAACAATAAAATTAATTCAATCGAGGGTGAGGATGAAGATAATGATAATGTGCCTAATATTTCTGATTATTGATTTTCTGTTGACATTTCAGGTGTACTTTGTGCAATGGGCAACCTGGGAGACAAAGCAAGATGGCCAAAGAAGACAGAAAAATCCACGGGATGTCATGACAAGTCAAAATGGTGTGCCTACCATGAAGACTTTGGGCATATCACAGAGGATTGCATTGCGCTAAGAAAGGAGATCAGCCACCTGCTCTAGAAGAGACATCTCAAGGAGTTGCTTGGATCCAGAAAGAAGAAGGCCGAGAACGCAGAGGCTCCACATGAAGTCGAGCGACCAGTTTCTCCTCCAGCATCAACAAAAGTTATCAATTTCATTAGCGGCGGGTCAGAAATTTGTGGCACTTTCTATTCTGCTGCAAAGCGACATTCCAAGGAGTCCAAGGAGGAGAAACCAGAAAGACCAGCTAGGATGTCGACATCCTACCAAGAGCCAATCACCTTTGATGAGGAGACCGTGACAATTTGCTGGAACCCCACCATGATGGCCTAGTCATTTCCTTGCAGATTGCCAATTGCACCATTAGGCGCATCCTGGTCGATGGAGGTAGCTCCGTCAATCTCATCATGTTGAGCACCCTAAAAGAGATAAATATCCCAGAATCGGAGATCGTCAGGAAATCATCAGTATTGGTAGGCTTCAGTGGCGAAGTCAAAGAAACGGTGGGAGAAATAAAGCTTCCTATCTACTCAAAAGGATTCAACACAATGGAGCGGTTCTGTGTAATTTATTGTGCGACTTCTTACAATGTGATTCTTGGAAAGCCGTGGATTCATGGAATGAAAGTTGTACCTTCCACTTACCATCAGTGCGTGAAGTTCCCCACACCTTGGGGAGTCGCTAAGATATATAGTGATCAGCAAGTGGCTAAGGAGTGCTATAAGACATCAATGAAGGCATCGACATCTCCAAAGCAAGCATAGCAATTACAGAAAAAAGCACGTGAGGTCCTGGAAGCAAGGGAGAACGACGTAAAAGAAGTATTGCTAGACCCCTCAAATCCAGATATCAAAGTGCTTATTGGCAGTGATATTCAACCAGATATAGAGGAAAAACTTGTGGACCTTTTAAGAAGCAGAATGAAGAGCTTCGCTTGAAAGCATGATGACATGACCGGCATCAGCAAAGATGTCATCACCTACAAGCTCAATGTCGATCCCAGTTTCAAGCCAGTACATCAAAAGCGTAGGAAGTTTGCAGAAACAAGAAACCAGATAATCAAGGAGGAAGTAGAGCGTTTACTTAAAGCCAACATGATACGGGAGGTAGAATATCCAAGATGGTTAGCAAACGTGGTTGTGGTCGAGAAGAAAAACGAAAAATGGTGAGTTTGTGTCGATTTCACCGACTTGAACAAAGCCTGTCCCAAGGATCCTTTCCCATTGCCTCACATCGACTCGTTGGTTGATGCTACTTCAGGTCATGAGCTTCTCACTTTTATGGACGCATCTTCAGGATTCCAACAAATTCAGATGGAGCCATCTGACCAAGAGGACACCGCCTTCATAACACCCACATGTATCTATTGTTATATTGCTATGCCTTTTGGACTAAAAAATACAGGTGCAACATATCAGAGGCTCGTGAATAAAATGTTCAAGGACCAGATTGGGGACACAATGGAGGTATATATTAACGATATGGTCATGAAATCCAAGAAAGCTGAAGATCATATAAGCCATCTGTCCCAAGCCTTCGACATCTTGGATTGTTTCAACATGAAACTTAATCCAGCAAAATGCAATTTTGGAATGAAGGCAGGAAAGTTTTTGGGCTATATGGTGGCTAAAAGGGGCATTGAAGCCAGCACAGAGCAGATTCGTGCCATCATTAACCTGTCGTCACCTCAATCCGTCAAAGACGTCCAGAGATTGACAAGGAAGATTGCTGCACTCACCAGGTTCATTTCCAAATCATCTGATCGATGTAAGCCTTTTTATGACATCTTGAGAAAGAATAAGAAGTTCCAGAGGGAAGATCAGCATGAACAAGTTTTTCAAGACCTCAAAAGTTACCTGTCGACACCTCCATTATTGGCCAAACCTCAGGAGTGCGAACACCTATTCATCTACCTAGCAGTATCCGAGAGCGCTGTAAGTGCGGTCCTGGTGACAGAACGAGATGGCATTCAGCAACCCATCTATTATATAAGTAAGACACTTTTAGACGCGGAGACCATGTATTCTCATTTACAAAAATTAATTTTAGCTTTGATAACTGCATCTATTAAATTGAGACACTATTTTGAAACACATACTATAATTGTGCGTACTAACTATCCTATTAAGAATGTCATGAGAAAACCAGAGATGTCAGGTAGGATGGCTAAATGGTCCGTACAGTTAAGCACTTACGACATCAAATATGATCCTAGAACAACAATAAAATCTCAGGCTCTAGCTGATTTTGTGGCTGACTTTAGTCCAACCATGCAACAAGAAGTAGAATTGGAAGTTCAGCAACTGCAAGATGATGACATCTTGAAGATGTGGACGCTTTATACAGATGGTGCTTCCAACATGAGAGGCACATGACTTGGAGTTGTACTGAAGTCGCTACAAGGGGACATAATACCACAATCCATCAGCTGCAGTTTTAAAGCCACTAATAACAAAGCAGATAATGAGGCATTAATTGCAGGTTTAACAGTGGCTCAGGACCTGGACATCAAGCACATCCAGGTGTTTATGGATTCATTGCTAATTGTCAACCACTACAACGGATTCTACATAGCGAAAAATGCAAAGATGACGACATATTTGGAAATAGTGAAAATCCTGGCGGCCAAATTCAAAACTTTCACTTTGGAGCAGGTGCCGCGAGAAGAAAACTCACAAGCAGATGCTATGGCAAACCTAGGCTCAGCCTTCAAAAGTATTTCACAGACAAGTATCCCAATTGTGCATGTCGACATCCCATCATTTGACCGTCTCGAGCTGTTCGTCCTAGATAATGACATCCTTCCCAGTCCAGCAGTGACTTCTTGGACAGCTCCTGTTGTGGGCATTTTTCAACATGGCGACATCTTCAATTGATCCTGCATATCGAGATGTCATTACACTGTAAGTATTGTTTTAATATTTACTTGTTCAATATTTCCTAATATTCTTATTCTTATTTTTCAGTAATTAAGAGAGGAATGCGGAACAATCTCCAAGCACGTTCAACAGACCTTCAAACGGCTAGGGCGACTTGGTCTCACGGAGGTTGAAGTGATAAACCAAAATGCCGAGATTATAGGAACCATATTGACTCTTTCATATCTACTTGTATTTAAGGGGAAATGGAGACGGAAAAACACATTCATGCTCATACGCACACACTCTACACAAAAAGCTCTTGTAATCCTCTCCATTATCTTCCAAAGTTGTATTTGTGATCATTATAGTGAAACCTTTAAGGTTGGAGACCTAACTCACGGGGTTTTTTCCAAAGAGGTTATCACCTCCAAGGTTTTCCTCGTTAACAAATCGTGGTGTCATTATCTCTTTTTCATTCTTTTGTTCCATATAATCGAATTCCATAGTTCCCTCCTTATTGTTCAATCCACACACTAAACATAGTTAAGATTCTACTTTATTGTTTTTTCTACCAAAACAATTTGGCGCCCACCGAGGGGCCTCGTGGTTTATCGGTTATTTGAAACATTTCCTAATCAAATTCACTATGTCTGCACCCCCAATGTGTCCACCGCCGGCAAAGGTCCCGCCGTTGTTCCCACATCAGGAGGTAGAACCAGCTTGTTACCACCACCTCCTAAGACCGGGTCTCAACCAACTCAACCTACGAAGACTCCACAAAAGGGGGCAACGTCTTCCAAAGCAGATGCTGACATCCGGAGTATCTTGACCAGGTTGAATCAAAGGTTGGACCAAAGAAGATAACAATTCGAAGGTGTTGACCAATTCCATGATTAAGATGCAGAAAGACCAACAGCTCATCGCATCTCGGCTTGAGAATATATCACCGCTGCGTGCAAGGATTCTCAACTTTGACAACACCAGAGGATCTACATTTCAGAATGAATTCATTCCAATGGACAGTCCTCCTCCACTGACATCTTTAATGATGTCGACATCTTTGCCCGGGGACACCCCATTGACGCCATCTTCCGCAGGATTCACCCCATTCATTCCATTTATAGACAACACTAATGTCACGACTACTACAGACGATTCTGGTTTGCTAAATAATCTTTTCAATAATAATAATTTCAATCGTATTCCTATGGCCGACCCTTTGCAGAAACCCACTAGCTAAACAGATGCAGGATCTCGTAGAGCCGATAATGAACGTGCCAGGTGTAACTCCTCCAATTCAACCAAAGTGACCCAAAACTGTTACAATCAATCCCGTTTGTCCCAAAGAATTGCAAATGTCTACATCCCGAAGCGTTTCGGTACCATCTATGAAGTTGTACGACGGCACCACGGACCCGTGAGGAGCATGTTGCACACTATCAAGAAAAGATGGACATAATCCATATCCCGCTTCAATACGGAGGCCTGCTTATGCAGTGGATTTGGATCCACCTTGTCTGGACCACTCAAATGGCCGATTAGGCAACCCCTAGGTTCAATTGGTTCATATGCCCACTTCATCAACATGTTCTATAACCAATTCTCATGCAATCGACAATTTGAAAAGTTGACAAGTGATCTCTACAATGTGACCCAAAGAGCCCTAATGAGACTACGAAGGATTATGTCCATCGGTTCAATAAGGAGGTGTTAGAAATTCCCAATCTTGACATGTCGACAAACTACGTAGCATTCAAAATGGGGTTGAAGAAAGATTCACAAGATTATCAAGATTTGGTAATGACTCCTTGTAAGCGGCTAGAAGAAGTCGTGAGCGGGGCATTAAGGTTCATAAGACTCGGAGGAAGATGAGGCTGCGAAGATCGAAGTCGTCATCCAAGATGTCGACATATGACCATCCCGACGTAAAGACCGAATCGTCCCATCGCAGAACAACCGTCCCAATCCTTATCCGAGAATTGACACTAGCAAAATTAATTCGTAGACGGTGAGGATGAAGATAGTGATAATGTGCCTAACATTTCGATTATTGTTTTTCCGTTGACATTTCAGTGTACTCGTGCAATGGGCAACCTAGGAGACAAAGCCGATGGCCAAAGAAAACGGACAAAACCACAGGATGGCGTGACGAATCAAAATGGTGCGCTTACCATGAAGACTTTGGACACGTTATCGAAGACCGCATCGCGTTAAGAAAGGAGATCGGTTACTTGCTCTCGAAAGGACATCTTAAGGAGTTGTTGGGATCCGTAAAGAAGAAGGCCGAAATGCGTAAGCTCCTCATGAAGCCGAAAGGCCGCTTTCTCCCAAAGATCAACAAAGGTGATCAACTTCATCAGTGGAGGCTCGAAATATGGGGAACATCCTATTCTCGCCGCAAAACGACACGCTAAGGAGTCAAAAGAGGAAAAGCGGAGAGACAGCCCAGGATGTCGACACCTTGCCCGGATCCAATTACCTTTAATGAAAATGATCGTGATAACTTGGCCGGAACCCCATCATGACGGTCCTGGTTATTTCCTTGCGGATCGCCAACCGTACAATACGACGTATTCTCGTAGATGGGGGCAGCTCCGTCAATCTTATTATGTTGGGTACCCTTAAGGAAATGAACATCCCGTAATCGGAGATTGTCAAAAAGTCTTCAAGGCCGTGTAGGCTTCATGGTGAATTCAAAGAAACGGTGGGGAGATAAAGCTTCCAATATACTCAAAGGGCCTCAACACCATGGAACGGTTCTGCGTAATTGATTGCGCAACATCTTACAATGTCATTCTTGGAAGACCGTGGATTCACGGAATGAAGGCCGTACCCTCCACTTACCATCGGTGTGTGAAGTTTCCAACACCTTGGGGTGTCGCTAAGATTTATAGTGATCAACAGTGGCCAAGGAATGTTACAAAACTTCAATGAAGGCGTCTACATCTCCAAAACAAGCATAGCAATTACCGAGGAAAGTACGTGAAGTCCTGGAAGCTAGGGAGGATGATGTGAAAGAAGTATTGTTAGATCCTTCCAACCCGACATCAAAGTACTTATTGGCACCGACATCCCGTCGATATAGAAGAGAAGCTTGTGAACCTATTAAGAAGCGTAATAAAGAGTTTCGCTTGGAAACATGATGACATGACAGCATTAGCAAAGATGTCATCACTCACAAACTTAACGTAGATCCTAGCTTTAAACCAGTGCACCGTAAACGTAGAAAGTTTGCGTAAAACCAAATCGATCATCAAGGAGGAGGTAGAGCGCTTACTCAAAGCCAACATGATACGGGAGGTCGATTATCCAAGATGGTTGGCGAATGTGGTTGTGGTAGAGAAGAGAAAAGGGAAATGGCGAGTTTGCGTCGACTTCACCGACTTAAATAAAGCCCGCCCAAAAGAACCTTTCCCTTTGCCGCACATAGATTCATTAGTTGATGCCACCTCAGTCACGAACTCCTCACTTTCATGGACGCGTTCTCGGATTTCAACAAATTCGATGGAACCATCCGACCAAGAGGACACCGCCTTCATAACCCCCACAGTATTTATTGTTATATTTCCATGCCTTTTGGACTAAAAAATGCGGGTGCAACGTATCAAAGGCTCGTCAACAAGATGTTTAAGGATCGATTGGGGACACAATGGAGGTATACATCGACGACATGGTAGTAAAATCCAAGAAGGCCGAGGATCACATAAGCAACCTCTCTCAAGCTTTTGACATCTTGGATTGTTTCAATATGAAACTTAATCCAAACCTAAATGCAACTTCGGAATGAAGGTCGGCAAGTTTCGGGTTATATGGTTACTAAAAGAGGCATTGAAGCCGCCCGTAACAAATACGCGCTATTCTCAACTCCGTCATCACCTCAATCACAAGGACGTCCAAAGATTGACAGAAAAATTGCCGCACTCACAAGATTCATTTCAAAATCCTCAGTATCGATGCAAACCTTTCTACGACATCTTAAGAAAGAACAAGAAGTTCCAATGGGAGGAACAACATGAAGAAGCTTTTCAGAGCTCAAAACTTACCCGTCGACACCTCCCTTATTGGCCAAACCTCGATGGAAGAACATCTTTACATCTACCTAGCAAGTGTCCGAAGGCGCCGTAAGCGCAGCCTTGGTGACGTAACGAGATGGTAATCGCAACCCATCTACTATATAAGTAAGACACTCTTAGATGCCGAGACCAGGTATTCTCATTTACAAAAGTTAATTTTAGCTTTGATAATCGCTTCTATTAAATTAAGGCACTATTTTGAAACACATACTATTATTGTACGCACTAACTATCCTATTAAGAATGTCATGAGAAAACCGGAGATGTCGTCGAATGGCGAAATGGTCTGTACAATTAAGCACATACGACATCAAGTACGAGCCTTAACCGCAATAAAATCCCAAGCCCCGGCTGATTTTGTGGCCGATTTCACCCAACCCTACAACAAGAGGTGGAATTGGAAGTACAACAACTTCAAGATGATGACATCCTAAAAATTTGGACTCTCTACACGGACGGTGCTTCCAACATGAGAGGTACAGGTCTTGGAGTTGTACTAAAATCGCCACAAGGGGACATAATACCACAATCTATCGCTGCAGCTTCAAGGCTACCAACAATGAAGCAGAGTATGAGGCTCTAATTGCAGGTTTAACTGCAGCCCAAGACTTAGATGTCAAGCATATCCTGGTGTTCATGGATTCATTACTAATTGTTAATCAATACAACGGGTCCTACGTCGCGAAAAACGCTAAGATGACAACATATTTGGAAATTGTAAAAATTATTTCGGCCAAATTCAAAACATTTTCCTTGGAACAAATCCCACGGGAAGAAAATTCTCAAGCGTATGCTCCTGCAAACTTGGGTTCAGCCTTCAAAAGCTTCTCACAAACCAAGATCCCAATCATACATGTTGACATCCCAAAGAATTGACCATTTTGAGATGTTCGCCCGGATGCCGACATACTTGCCTCTCCCGCAAAGAACCTCGGGACAGCCTCCTATTATCAAATATCTCTTAGATGATACGATCCCGCCGAGGAGAAAAATGCAAGAGCCTTCAGGTAAGAGTATCTAAATATATACTTATTGATAATCTCTTGTTTAGAAAATCGCCGCAGTCACTACTTTAAGATGTCTAGAGGCGTATAGAGCCCATCGTGTTCTCAAGGAGCCGCACGAAGGAGATTGTGGAAATCATACCGGCGTAAGTTTACATACTAAAGCTCTTAGAATGGGCTATTTCGGCCTACAATGAGAAAAGATGCCGTTGACTACGCAAAGAAATGTGATTCCCGTCAACGACATGGGGACATCCCGCACCACCACCGAACCGCTACATCCTATCCCGTCACCATGGCCTTTTATGGTTTGGGAATGGACATAGTAGGAAAACTTCCCATAGCACCGGGGACGAGTATTTCTTTTGGCCATGACAGACTACTTTTCTAAATGGGTAGAGGCCGAGGCATATGTGCAAGTTCGTGACAAAGAAGTGATATCTTTTATCAAAAGGAACATATTCAAATTCGATTCGGAATTCCATCGTAGATAATTTGTGACAACGACTCTCAATTCATCAAGAAGAGGACCCAAGATTTCTTGACATCTTGGGGTGTTAAGATGGTGACATCTTCGCCTCGTTCACCCTCAAGCCAATGGACAGCAGAGTCTAGCAACAAAATAATAATCAGCAACTTAAAAAGAGACTAAACCGTAAGAAAGGACGCTGGGCGTAAGAGTTACCAATGGTCCTATGGGCCGACAGACGACATCTAAGAATGCTACCGGTCAAACCCCTATTCACTTGTATTTGGAACCGAATCTGTTATTCCAGCCAGGTCCTTGTACTCAACGGCAAGATACGCCATCGACATCCGAACATAATAAAGACATCTTGATACATGACACGGATACCGTGGACGAGCTAAGTGGACATGGCCAAAGTTCGCATGGCAAAGATATCAAAGAAAGGGTAGCCCGATCTTACAATAAAAACGTAAGGGTTAGAAGGTTTCAAGTAGGAGACTTAGTCCTACGAAAGGCATTCCAAAATACCAAGGAGCCCAATGCAGCAAGCTCGCCCCAAAATGGGAGGGACTCCTACTTAATAGATGCACAAGCCGGAAAAGGAGCATATCGCCTTGCAACCTTGGATGGCCAAATGATACCGCGAAGTTGGAACGCCATTCATCTCAAAAGGTATTACATTTAAATATGATTTCCCATGAACTCATCTTTCCGTGTATGAATCGTCTTTTAATTCTTTACAACCTTTCTTTTCTCCTATGCATCTTTTTTATTATTTACAAGTTAAGATGTCGCTAATATACTTTGTGGAGAGACGTCAACCTTAGTTGGCGTCCGTTTAACGTGTTTCTATCTTATGAGGTATTGACACATTTACATGGGGACATATCGAATGCACGCAAGGAACAACGATTTCTCCTCCGTTAGAGACCGGCCATCTCTTCTCAAGTAAAGGTACACAATCCCTTCTAAGGTTTAAAGAGTTAATTACCTCTTTCTTAAGAAGTTAGGTTACCACACCTTCGCCCGGAGCGCAAGTTATCTCACTAATTGAGGTGTGGGCCTATATGGGTAAACTCATATAGCTTACCCATTCCCACTCGCTAGATGATTGATCTTAAGTATTATTCTTATGGTTATGGCATATTCGTGTCATCTAAGTATCTACGGTTTATGGCATATACGTGTCATCTAAGTATCTACGGTTTATGACGTATACATGTCATCCTAAGTACCTATCATTTCGACATACTATCATGTCACCATATGTGCAAAACATACAAAAAATTA
Source organism: Adenophora triphylla var. japonica (assembly GCA_022495995.1). Classification (NCBI taxonomy): domain Eukaryota; kingdom Viridiplantae; phylum Streptophyta; class Magnoliopsida; order Asterales; family Campanulaceae; genus Adenophora; species Adenophora triphylla. The sequence continues at coordinate 133,152 of JAFEMH010006086.1, forward strand.
TCCAAAAGAAACAAGCCTTGACGTGCTTGAAAACTATTAAACCATAACTAAACTAAAGCAACCATAAAGTATCCGAACTACCAACAAGAACGTGCACAAGTGTTGAACCAACCCAACACATAAAAGATTGTCTTTAGTCCTTATGGACCCATTACAAACCAAACGAAAATAAAATTGTCTTAAGGGATTCCACCCCAAGAACATCAAGAGCAAGTTTATTTTACCTTTTTCAGTGGCATCCGTCTGAGGTATTGCTCGGACTAACTTCTCCGGTTTCTAAAATCACCCTGTGCTCGGTGTCCTCACCACTGCCTCCGCATCCTTGAAATCATCGATTGCTTTTTCCTCGTGAATTCGCCGCAAAGCCATTTTCTCTTCATTCAGTTCCAACTCACATGCTCTCCGCCCGATATTCCTCAATCATTTGGATTCTAGTTTCAAAGACTCGCTTTTGCAGCCTCACGCACTAAGTCGTCCCGAAATGCTTCCATCTCCCTTTCATGACCGATGTCAACGCTTGTGAGCCCGGACCGCCATTTTAATATCTCTTCATTCTTGTCCCCGATCTCCAATCCCTTTCCCTTATTATGCTTCAGCCTTCCTTCAAGTCCTTCTCATATTCAACCTTACTCATGTCGTAGGTATCGCATTTTTCCCTCAATGTCCTAATTTCTTTGGACATTAATTTAGCCATCGAGACAATCTATCATCAACAAGAAGAGGTATTTTACTAAAAATAAAAGAGGATCAAGGTGTCCACGATTCAAAAGCAACTCTTACCTCGATTTTCCAACACTTCTTCATTCCAAATTTGTTTCTCTACACCGGAGATTTGTTCCACCCTTTTTCTCTTCTGAGTAATCTTATCTATCTCTCGTATGTTCTCTTCCGCTTTCATCTTACCTTTATATTTGGCCACAATATCACTTTTCGTCAAGCCGGAGAAAGTCACCGCATATAAGAATATATGTTAGCAGGATTCAATAAAATAGCCAAGTGATACGTTGATTCCGACTTACTTATTCGAGAGCGTCGTAATTATAGAGGAAAGATAAAAACCGTATGCTTTAGAAGATTACTCTCCCGTAATATAGTAGGAGACGTCCGATTTGGATAAAGAATTTGGAGGAGATTGGATAATCACAATAGTTATCCGTAATTGCGGTTATCAAAACTCTTCCTTTTAGTCACCTTCGTATCCCTAACCGTCGCATCGAAGCCAGCTTAGAAGATGAACGGTTAATCAAGAGAAAACATTTTGCCTCTTCGCCTGCCAAAGATAGTCAAATGTTTTTGGGGACAAATTGTTGTGGGAATTTTTCAACATGGCGACATCTTCAATTGATCCTGCATATCGAGATGTCATTACACTGTAAGTATTGTTTTAATATTTACTTGTTCAATATTTCCTAATATTCTTATTCTTATTTTTCAGTAATTAAGAGAGGAATGCGGAACAATCTCCAAGCACGTTCTGTCGTACCTTCAAACGGCTAGGGCGACTTGGTCTCACGGAGGTTGAAGTGATAAACCAAAATGCCGAGATTATAGGAACCATATTGACTCTTTCATATCTACTTGTATTTAAGGGGAAATGGAGACGGAAAAACACATTCATGCTCATACGCACACACTCACTACAAGAAAGAGGCTTATTTACGGCGGTTAAAATCCGCCGTAAATAATACGCGCCCCGCCGTATATAGTATTTACGGCGGACTAGCCGCCGTAAATAGATCCCCGTATAAATCATCGCCGTATATACTATATACGGCGGGACAACCGCCGTATATACTATATACGGCGGATATACCACCGCCGTATATAAATGGAATACATACGTATAAAATGGCGTATTTGAGTGATCTTTATACGGCGGAATGTGTAACCGCCGTAAATAAGAGACGAGTCGTCCGCTCCGTGACGAGTCGTCCCAGCTTACGCCCCACGGTGTTCCCTCGTCCAAACGAGTCAGTCCATGGCCATTTTATACGGCGGTTACTATATCCGCCGTAAATAACTAAATAGGGACGACTGGCACCACCATGGCACGAGTCGTCCCATTTACACCCCCTACTGGTTCCCTCGTCCCCCCTTTGGGCACGAGTCGTCCCTAGGTTTATACGGCGGATTTAGTCACCGCCGTAAATAATCCTATTTTTTTTTCCCCAGCTTTGTATAATTCATTTGAAATATACGTATTTACTTATTTACGGCGGTCTAGACCGCCGTATATATTAATTATATAAGGCGGTAGATATAACCGCCGTATATATATGATATATACGGCGGACGCGTGTCCACCGCCGTAAATGAGCGCCGTAAATAGCCCCTTCTCTTGTAGTGACTCTACACAAAAAGCTCTTGTAATCCTCTCCATTATCTTCCAAAGTTGTATTTGTGATCATTATAGTGAAACCTTTAAGGTTGGAGACCTAACTCCCGGGGTTTTTTCCAAAGAGGTTATCACCTCCAAGGTTTTCCTCGTTAACAAATCGTGGTGTCATTATCTCTTTTTCATTCTTTTGTTCCATATAATCGAATTCCATAGTTCCCTCCTTATTGTTCAATCCACACACTAAACATAGTTAAGATTCTACTTTATTGTTTTTTCTACCAAAACAGCTCCTATTATCAAATACCTCCAAGATGATACAATCCCACCTGAGGAGAAAAACGCTCGAGCATTCAGGGTAAGATCATCTAAGTATTTACTTATTGATAACTTCTTGTTTAGGAAATCTGCTCCAGGTCACTACTTAAGGTGTCTAGAAGCAGACCGCGCCCAGCAGGTTTTGAGAGAGCTGCATGAAGGGCAGTGTGGAAATCATACCGGGGGCAGAAGCCTGTATGCCAAAGCTCTAAATATGGGCTATTTCTGGCCCACGATGCGGAGAGATGCTGCAGAGCGCCAAGAAATGTGATTCCTGTCAAAGGCACGGCGACATCCTACATTAACTAGCCGAATTGCTACATCCTATCCTGTCGCCATGGCCATTTATGATTTCGGGAATGGATATCGTAGGGAAATTGCCCAGGGATCCAGGAGGAAAAGTATTTCTACTAGCCATGAC